>APFE030089595.1:396386-469941 GCA_000404065.3 Pinus taeda
TAGACCAGACATTGCACATGCAGTGGGAGTATTGAGCAGGTTTATGTCAAAACTAGGGAAGGAGCACTGGACAACAGTGAAGCGGGTTTTCAGGTATTTGCGTGGCACTAGTGATATGGTTTGTGCTACCAAGGAAGACCAGGATTGGACAAAGTGTTGGATATTCATGGCTTTGTTGATGCAGACTGGGCTGGAGATCTGGATCGGAGAAGATCTACAAGTGGGTATGTGTTTTACCTATTTGGAGGTGCAGTCAGTTGGATGAGTAAGAAACAATCTGTAGTGGCACTATCAACTACAGAGGCAGAATACATGGCAGCCACTCATGCAAGCAAGGAAGCAGTTTGGTTGTAGAGATTGTGTTCAAGTATGGGGTTAGTACAGGGAGCTATAAGGATAGACTGTGACAACCAAAGTCCAATTTTCTTAGCAAAGAACCCCGCATATCATTCAAAGACAAAGCACATTGATGTTCAGTATCACTTTGTGAGGGATATGATAGAAGAAAAAAAGGTGTCGCTGGTAAAGGTGGACACTTTGAAGAATACTGCAAATGCATTAACAAAATCTGTGAGCTCTGAGAAGTTCTTTTAGGGTAGAGAGATAATGGGCATTTCAGCATTGGAAAAATGACTAAGCTCTCTTGTGGCCCCCTGTGGAAAGAAAACAACAAGTAGGAGAATATTGGGTTGTGTTATATTCTTTCCATGACTAACCCACGTAGTTAATCGGGGGGGCAGAGGGGGCGCAGAGCCCCCGTTCGTTGCGCCGATTGTGTAGTGAGGGGGTCACAGGGGGTTTGAGGTGTACCCCTAACCCCACTTTATGGGCATTACGTTAGGTTAGGACCCTATGTTAGGTTGGGCAGACCCACCTATGGTTTTGTGCATGATTTTCGCACATGTTTTTTGGACGCGATGGTTTTCAGTCCATGGTTTTGAGACGCGATGGTTTTTGGTCCATGGTATTGGATGCTTCGGCATGTATAAATATGTATTGTAACATTGAAAGGAACATAATGAAAAATCAAGTTGGTAGTCCTGGTTTTGGGATCGAGGGGAAAAACTCTGTGTATATGTGTTTTATGTGTTATGCTCTCGCATTGTTTATTTTCTGTGTTTTAGAATTCACATGCAGGTAATTTCTGTATGTGGTTAAAACCTACATGGAACAGTTATTGAAGGCTTTTGAGCATGGAGAGGACCTTGTGGGGGTTTTCTATCCTTCATATGTTTATTGCAGCAGTTGTGACTTGTATGTTACAACTCATTTTTGTCTTTTCTCACTATGTCTTGTTGATGAAAGCTTTCTTTTTGTACTTCAATGTGGAATTGTAGTACTTGTATGCTCATGTATGCTCATTTTTATATGGAGTATTGGGTCTTTGTAGGAGAACCCTTTTCTTGTTGATGGTTTCATGATTAACTATAGGTTGTCATGATTTTTAGAGTGAGAGTTCTTTGCAGGAGAACGTTTCCTTGAAGGGGAAACTATCCACTCATATTGTCAGAAAACTTTATGTACTCTTCTTAACTGAATATATGGAGTGGTCTAGATGTGTTAGCAAGCTCGGAGATGTAGCCAAGGAGGGGTGAACTCTGTCACCAAATTTTGTGGTGTTTCTCTTCTTGAATGCCTTTATGAGTTAAATGATGATATGTGCTTATTTAGAAGTTCACATGTAAACTAACTTATTAACCTTGAAGATACCTTTAAAACTTGTGTTTTCATAAGACCCATTTTTACTTGCAAAGCGTCGGAGGACGATGACTTTTTAGGAAGGAGAATTTCTCCTCCAATTTTAGATCAACCTACCATATCTACATCAACATATCCCTATAGAGAAATGTTTGAACCACTAAATCATAATCTTTTATTTTTGGTACCTCTCAAATACCGGAGAATCCACTTCACTACCATTCAATTCTCTTCTCCTGAATTTTTCATATACCTGCTTACAACTCCCATTGCATGTGCTCTTACTAGTTCTTGGGACACATCTCCTTACTTAGTTTGAAATGGTTAGCCAAAGGGGTACTAACTGATTTTTCATTCTGCATATTAAATCTTTCCATCACCTTTTCTATGTACTCCTAATGATTTTGTGATTTTCATAATCATATAAGTGATAACTAAAATCATTAACATAGTATCCAATAAAGGTACATTTCTTTGATTTTCCCTCAAGACTTGTTCTATTTTCATTATTAATGTGGACAAAGGGTTCACAATCGAAATTCTTTAAAAATGAGTAGTTTACCTTTTTACATGTCCATGCCTCCTCTGTATTACCACCATCCAAGGAACTTGAAGGCCCTCTGTTTATTAGCTAAATGGCAGTATCTATAGCATGTACCCAAAATTGTAAGGGAAATCATGCATGCAATCTGGTGCACCTTGCATGCTCCATGATTGTCCTATTCATCCTTTCTTACACATCATTTTCCTGTGGCGTTCCTGGAATTGTCTTATCTCTACGAATTCCATGTTCTAAATAGTAGTTATCAAACTCTTTGTTGTAGTATTCACCACCATTGTCTGATCTGAGACACTTCAAATTATTTCATATCTCATTCTCAACCAAATATCTCCATTTCTTGAAAGTATCAAATACACCAGATTTATTTCGAATATAGTAAATATAGGTTTTTCTATTTTCATCATCAATAAAAGTAAGATAATATCAAGAGCCACCAAGAGATGATACCTAAGTTGGTCCCCATACATTTGTATGCACAAGCTCTATTTTTTCTCTCTTATTTTCCTCCTCAACTCTAATAAATTGACTCTCTTATGTTTTTCGTAAACACAATTCTCACATAAATCCAAATCAACATGCTTCAAACCTGGAAACAAATTTCTTGAGTGAAGAATAAACATCCCTTTCTCACTCAAGTGCCCGAGCCTATGATGCCACAATGTCATATATTCTCTTGTGGAGGTTAAATCATTAACAAAACTAGAAATACCATTGCATAAATACAACGTACCAACCTTTTCTCCTTTTTCTATTACCAATGCTCCTTTAGTGACCTTCCAGGTTTTTTCTATGAATGTAGTTACGCAACCTTCACCACCTAACTTCCCTGTTGAAATTAGATTTTTCTTCAGATTTGGAGTATGCCTTGCCTCCTTCAATAGCCATTGGTTTCCATTGGCAATGAGCATAGAAACAACAGAGACCTAACTTCATCATCAAAATTTACCCCTACAGAACTTAACAGACTGGTAACTGTGTTAAATAAATTTAAATGACTAATATCATATCCACCTTTTGACATCTTCATATTAAATAGATGCTTCATAAGAAATACCTTATTTAAAGTCTATGGTTTTTCATATAGTTTTTCCAATGTTGTCATTAAACCTTTTGTTCTCGTTTCCGTTGAAATGTTGAATGCCACCAACACTTCCAAACACAACCATATTGTTCATAGTGCCTTTATGTTAGGAATCTCCCATTATGTGTCTATCATACTCATAAACTTCTTTGTTTTTCCACTCAATGGTAGGTGCTAATGCTATAAAATTGTACACGTATTTGTACAATCTAGAAGACGCCTAAAGTCGTCCAGCAGAATGCACAAGTGAATATTTTCTAGTTGAAGACATTATGAAGTTCAAAAAAATTAATTTCTCCTAAGGTACAAAGTATATGGAATTAAAAAATTGAAGTTTGCACGGCTTTTTCTTTGATAGTCACTCAACATGTAGTATTTCCTTCGAAAATAACGCGGTCGATAAAATGGTCGAATTAGCAATTTGGGACCATTTCCCACACTTGGAAGATGATTCCCTAACAGGATATTCATCAACGACATTCGTATCTAAGTCACCCTAAAGATATGCAGCCCTAAATGGAATCATATCGTCCTACTCATAAGTCATTATCATTCATGAACCAAGAGAGGGAAGATGGATTCAAAAATTCTATATAAGTAAGGCATGGGAGATCCAAAACATGAGACAATGTTATGCTAGCCAAATTTCTATCAAAGAAACCCTACATTTCATTTTTTAAGCAAAATAAGTAACAACATTGGTATTTTATCCATATTGCTTCTAAGGAATCCATCATCCTAGTGAAGGAAGAGTCCACCATTAAGAGTGTCTTCATATTTCTTTGAGAGAGAGGAGAAGCTTGCAAAGAGATTGAGGAAAGGAACCTCCTTGCTCAGGATTTTTTAGCACCACAGCTCAAAGAATTCTCTTTAAGTGTTTAGTATTCATTATTTATATTCATCTTCTACCACCAACAGTCAATAAAGGGAGCCCTTTTCCATTATTTTGTTGACTTGTTTGCTTCATTAAGTAGTATTTATGTATTTATATCTTTGTTTTAGTTTATGTTTATATATTCATTGTTTTCACCATTTGTAGTGCTTTGTTTATCTCAGTCTGTTCACTAACAGCACCAACTCCATCTGTATTCCTTTGCAGGAAACAACCAACTGCAAAGAAAACTTGTGTGTTTACAGTTTCTTGTCAACTGTGTAGCTTCTTCTTAGATAGACGTGCACACCACATATTTTCCTCTGACAGATACACTTCCACGTCTGTGCATAGTGAAACCCACATGGTTTCCAAAAAATGAAAAATATCTTGTAATTTCACTTTTATCAGGTGATTGACAGCCTCTAGTGTATTGCCTTCACCTCTACAATTTTTTACAATCAATTCATATTGCTTAGTTTCTTTACTAATCACAATTAGTAGAGTAATAAGATTACCTTTACTTTTTTGTTCATAATTCACCTAGCTTAACTAGTAAAGGATTAAGTGGCCCCGTCATCCACAAATATTATTACTAACCAAAGATTTTGTTTCTTTCATTTTGTGGGACTAGGAGCAAGTGTTATTACAGAAAGTAAGTAATTTATGCTTCCCTTGCATCTGTTAAGATAAACCTGGGTTTGCATATGAAAACTTTCTTAAATCACTTGAATTTCCATCTCCCTATTTTGAAATTCACATAGTGTAATAGGATAAAGAGTAAGCGACCCATTATCCGCATATCATTTCTTTTTCATGCAAGGAAAAATTGAAATCTAGTTTAATTAGGAGGACATTGAAATAGATCACCGAATATCCACATCTTCTCACACTTTACATGCTCAATTGATCACTTGCACACAATTAAACATCATAGACTAAGCTTCTATAAATTTCATATTAGAAGGCATCCAGTTTCTGGAGCTTTTTATACTTAGTTTCTGGAACATGCATGCTTCTCACATGCATTCAGTACTTACTATTTCCAGTCGCCCGTCGACAGGTCTGAGCTGCCTTGGCCTGGATCTTGCCTTGCCTGGCTTGCACTACGCATTCCTAGGATGAAAGGCCTTGCCTTTCTCCCAGAAATTGTGTAGATCTTGCCTCAAAGTGGCCTCCCAGAGTGTGCTTTGCACAATTCAAAGAGGCAATGCCTTAGTTGGCCCCCGGAATTGCGCAATGTAATTTTCCTGGGATGGCCAAGTTGAACTATGCTCTACACAGTTTCAGTAGTTAGTCAGCTCACTGGTAGTTCAGACTATGCTCTGTGTAGTTATGGTAGTTAGTCTCCCAGCCTCCCAATGAAAATTGCACAAATTTCCCAGTCAATCACCCAAGTGTGTTGCATGTCATTCCTCAAGTTGCTTTTGGTTTTCAACTGACAATGTGCTTGCCATGAGTGTTGCTCTATCTCCAGGTATCACATGTGTTCATTAGTCTCTAAGAAGTATAGGTACAATGGCTTCTAAAAGAGTAGGGTCAAAGAACACCATTGAGAGTGCAAGTAGAGATGTGGTCGAGAAAGTGCCTATGAGCTTGCCCATCTATGAAGACACTAAGTTATTCATAGACAAGGAGATCGATATCAAATGGTAGGACATTAATGACATCTTTTCAGGCACCTTTGAGGAGAATCTGGAGGACTGCAGAGTTTATGTCAACATACACAAGTTTGGCTTCTATGGGTTGCATGCAGGTATCTAGTGTTTCCATGCGCGGACATGATCCATTGGATTGTCTCGCATACTAATCCAGAGGCAATGGTGTTAAGCAATGTCAATGGAATAGAACTTGCTACCTTCAAGGTAGAGAAATTTCAAGAGATGTATCACTTGCCGCAGTCGGTGATCGCAATGGAGGCACACTTCACCAAGCCCAGTAGCAGTGCAAACTAAATAGACATCTTGAAAAGCTAGGTGAGAGAGCCATCTATGTTCAGGATAACACCCAACCATGTATACAAGACAAAGATATTATGGAAGGCCTATCATTTCTTGGTCATCTTCGTATGCCACTTATACGGCCAAGGGAGTACAGAAACCTTCCTGCAGAGTTGGGTGACTATGTTCGATCCGCTGGTGAACGAAGGAATACCTTTCAAATGGTCTGACATGTTGGCTCTCCAGTTGAAGGGACAAGTGACATATGCTTGACATTCACCCAAGGGTTAGCAAGCAAAGTTATTCATGCCTGCCTACATCCTTGATGCAATTTGTGCTCATTAGTAGTTCCCTGGCTTGGATTGGGCATGGACACCTTCAGAAACCTCTATACACACCTATTGCAGGTTGTTCTCCCAGTGTAGTTTTTGTGGATTTATACTACAACTACCAGACCACTTCGTCAACCTAGTGTACAGGATGATCTTTGAGCAAGATCTGCCTTGCATGTCATATATAGCGATGGAGGCATTGATTAACATAGCAGATTAGTATGCCTCACCCCTTGGCACCTTCATCTGGATGTACAATGTGGAGAATGCAGTGCATGTGTTACTAAAGCTTTCCATGGACAAACTGGTCATGCAAGAGGTTTCATACCACATCTCGACAGGGTTGTCAGCGAGACTGCACAGGAAGAATAAGGCACCTTAGTTCACTCTTCCTTTGTAGATCAAGTTGTATGAGAACCAGAATCTCAAGCATGTTGAGGCCGAGACGAAGGAATTCAAGAGGTTCACCTTCGGCACCAGAAGTTTCAATCCATATGACCCACATCGCTTAGTGGAAGACCATTGTGTGAGATTGTATCATCCTTGGATCCACGGGGTGTGTCATTGGCCTGAGGAAGACCCATGGAGATACTGCTATAACTCCTCAAGGTTCAATGAACCAGTCAGAGTGGTTGTAGAGTGGTTAGCAGTGCACAAGGTAGCAGCATCTCAAATAGTAGAAACATTAGCAGTAGCAGAGGGCAGCAGGCCTGCACATGACAAAGGCAAGAGAAAGGTTGTCGACAGTGCAAAAGTGGAGCAAGCTACAAGTTCAAGGAAAATCTGCTTATACTGAGAGTAGCTTTGGATATTGAGGCAATGAAGTGACAGTGCGACAAAAGGATTGCGCAGAGACATAGGGAGAAGCAGAAGTTGGAGGAGGCATAAAAGGAGTTGTAGGAGTTGAAGCAACAACAAAGGGAAGAAAAAGAGTTGCGCATAAGAGAGAAGGAAGCGCAGTAGGAATAGGAACAGCAAGAGACGCAACATGCACACATTGACGAAAATGCACCTATGCGGGTTATTGATTCATTAAAATAGTTGGTAGATAGAAAACAAGGTGAACAATCACAGGAGCGGGACTTTTCTCATGAGACTGAACAGATGTTAGAAAAAATGGACATGGATGTGGTTCATCCATAGCAAGATCAAGATATAGACCTCATGCCCAAGGACCAAGAGGTCACTCCACCAACTTCACCAGATCTAGCAGCAGAGCAAGTCCCAAGCGATCAAGGAGACACGGAAATCCTTGAGGACAATCTTGAAGCGGATGTGCACAACATATCCTTCGACAAGTCACAACATAGAGTTGTGTAGTCACGCAGAGTGCCCACTCCATATGTCCATGTATCTCTTGCACATTTTCAAGAATGAGTGATCGTGTCTGATGTTCAAAAACATTTAACTACATTACCTGATGCTACAAAAACATATGTCGAAGCCACTAGCTCAAGTGTTAGATTATTGATAGCTGAGAACGAGCGCATGGCTAAGGAGTTGCAAGAAGCCAAGCAAGGAGAAGAGCAACCTACAGCATCCACCAAAGCAGAGTTGAAGAAAGAAATACTTGATGAATTATTGTCCCTCGAGACGGTCATGCAGAAGCTATACATTAGGTTTGTCATCGTGCATAAGTCAGTTGCCCATCTTAACGGTTGGTAGAAGCATTGTGCTACGAGAGCACACATCTTAACAGACATACACACTATTTTCGATCACATGCTGATATGGACAATAAGGTACAAGGGAGCCCCATTGTACTTCCCAAATATGATGAAGCCAAAGGCAGTGGAGTTGAAGGCACGCATCTGGAGTCAGATCTGAAACTATGAGGAACTCCCACAACTCATCACCAACTTACAGGCTTCACATGCATGAGTGTTCAGGAGCATGTATGTCATTGTGCACACACATGTGATCCCATCAATTGGCACACTCACTGAGGTGAAAGAAAAGAACCAAGTCCGACTGGAGCTAGACATGTACTTCAAGAAATTGATGCGTATAACCACCAGCAGAGATTTGCATATGAGTGCAGACCCTATGCACTAGTATGTCACTGGTCTAGCTGCTCTCAAGACCATGATGTGCATGCTATATGACGAGTTAGACAAAGGTTCCAAATCATTGTACCCGAATGCAACAGAGCAAGAGTTTGCTTTCAGAAGGATGTCACCATGGAGTACGCGGACACCATAATAGACTACCAATCTCGACATCAATTCGCCACCATCGATCGCCAAGCAGATGTCGACGAGTTAGTCTGCCCACAACTATTTGAGTCCTAGTGATGTCTTGCATGGCTTACTCAAGCCCATTTTTGTCTCACATGGGTAAATGTGCAGACTGTATTGTAAACATGTTGTAAAGTGAAAGACCAAGTGTCAATAGTAGAATGTAAACAGTGATATGTAAGTTGAAGAGTCATGAGGGTAGTTGAAGAGTCACAAAGGGGAATGTCAAGGGTCACCCTACCCTTTGCTATATATAGAACCTCATAACTCATTGTATAGGCTTTTTGGAAGCCAAGCTTATGATAGGTATAACTTAGAGAAAACTTGGAGTGTATTGTAACGAGCCTTGGCTTCTCCACGGTGCAGAACGAGTACATCTCTTTGGAGGAGTAGGCGGAAATGACTGTAATGTTCTACTATTGAGGCTAGTGGTTGTCATGGTCGTATGTATGATTGGATCTTTCACTCTTTTAATATAACAGAGCCAACGTGTTTCATGCATATATGTATGTAGTTGTAATTTACGCATGCACGTATGGACTATTTCGTACATGTTTGTATGGATCTTATTGAAGCATGTTGTTGGTATAACTCATCACTTTGGATCATTGGCTATGCTGCTTTCCATCTCGTAATGTCTTTCAGCTCGTGTGTTACCTTTCAAGTTGTGTGTTATCACAGGCTTCTAAGGGGCGCACTCTTCCCCCTTTCTGTGTGTTAGAGCTTTTCATGCACCTTCCTTGACTTGCTACAAGGTCACACCCTTGCTTCCAACAAGGACATATTACTTACTTCTGTGTGCAACCGCAGTCAAGGCGATATTGTAATACCCACTATTGGCACTCTTTTGTACTGTTCAACAACCCCCGTTTTAATATATTATAAATTTCCTATGAAATTTATTAAATTAAAATAGGGACCCTTTAGTTTAAAAAAAATCTTTGATTTTATTTCTGTAAAAATCAAAAATTAAAAAATAGAAAATCAACATAAAAAATGTTAATAAAATCCCATAACCAAATTTTGATACTTAGGCTTTTTAATTAAAACCCAAGTCTTAAACCTTGATTATCAAAAAAGAAAATTTCCAAATAGCCCTTGAGACCAAGACCTATACTTAGGTTTTAAAAGAAGCTTAAGTATTAAACAATATGGGTTATTAAAAAATAAATAAAAAATTAAAATGAATCGCAGTTTTTTATTCCCAAAGGTTAAATTCTTTATAAACTCCGACTCATCCAAAATCTCGCATCACAAATAAACATGAAGCAAATACCCCTCCACTAATTCCATTGCGATTTTCATATAAACATTGGGCCCGATGGCCAAGTTAATGCAATCCTATAAATCCCCCGCGTCCGCAGATCGCAATAATCGCAAACTTAAGCCTCTGCCTTAACCTGATTGTGATTTGATCAGGCCGGACTCGTGAACTTCACTTTATAATGATATCGCATCCGATACATCACAAAGCCCATAGCCCAAGTCCCATGGCCTATCCCTTCCCGATTGCGATATGCAATATAGCCGGATCTGACGAGATTATACACTGTGATCCATAAATCCCCTGTGTTCATGACTGTCGCAAGATCCAAAGGCTTAAGATCAAACCCCGCTCCGTACTACCGATCACGATATGCGATATAAGCCCCAGACCCGATAGGATTATACATGCCAATTCATAAATTACCCCGCATTCGCGGCTATCGCAAATACCAAAGGATTATGCCTTATTCCTCCTACCTCATGTTGATTGTGATTGCGATATGATCCACATTATCCTGTAGATCATAAATCATAAATCCTTCGAAACCAATAGCCATCCACCTTTCCATTGTTGCGATACTAATGTCGCAATTGCAATTTTTCACAGGACTTAAGTCATTCCTCCTCTGTCTCATTCCAATTGTGATTTGGTCTTGATTGATATATTTTTTCTTTTCGTCTATTTTGATAGGGATTCTCCCTGCTCAAAATATGACGATAATTCATCCCCTTCCGGTCTCCAACCAATTGCGATTATTTTGGGTTCTGTCCCCGATTCTCAAGCAATTGCGATTTGGATTTTTGTTAAAATGCTCCCATTTTTTATTAGAATTTTCTGATTGCAAAATCGATTGTGATTTAATCAAAACAACCCACTTGTTTATTTAATTTTATCTGAGAAATACTAGTCCTGATTTATGTTATACTTATCCATGACTTATTTGTTTAGGTACAAACAGAACTCAACAGCGAGGAGGAGAAAGTTGTGCAGAGAAAGAAGCAAATCAGTTCCACAAAATCCGCAGAAAGCGAAGATATTCAGATCGAGAGTCAGGGATAATAAGCCATAAATGGAAATTTGTTTTTATTTTTCATGATCCAAGGAACTTCATTTACATTTTTCAGCGTTAGCGAACCTACTAATTTTAAACAATTTGTATTATTATTTAAGCAAACATGATGGATCGATTTAACGGTCCAGAATTCGACAGAGAAATCCTAAGGAAGAATTTGCATTTCTATATTTCTTCTTGAATATTCGTTTGAATAAAATTTTCGGATAGTGGCCTCTTTTATTTTTGCAAAAAAGCTTGAGTGTTGTTGCATTTTTGTATTACATTAAAGCATTGGAGCAAAGGAGAAAACGCTGAGACTGCTAATTTCTTGAAAGCAATCATTTTTGGATACAGGTATTTCTATCAGTATTTTAAAACGATTATGTTTTCTTTTATCATCTGTAGTTTCTCTCTTTTTTTATGTTATATGCATTTCTATAAAACAACATGAACATAAATTCATTTATGAATATGTTTAAATGCTGCAATATTGTAATGACATGTATCAAAGACAGTTAATGATATTTTGATTGTGATATAAGCTTATCATAGTTCTTTTAATTAATTTCTTAATTAAAAGAATTAATTTAAATCGTTCTTCAATTCTAAAGTAAATGATTAATTTCTTACTCATCTACTAAGGAAAATTATTCTAGATCACAATCAAACTGCTAAACCCAAGTAATAAATAGATTATTTTCATATATTTTATCTTTTAGTTATAAATCATTCTAAAATTCATTTTTCCATCCCATTATAAGAATTTCATATTCATTACCTCTCATTGTGAAATTGGTCCCATTATTTCCAGTCGGAGCCACTACCCCAAATGGAAAAGGAGTTGTTTAAGGTCCAGACTGGGTGGTTATCCCCCATGTTGGTGTAGTGAATTTTGAGGCATCAACATTTTAGCTCTAGAGGGAGGGCCATGACTATGAATGTCAAAAAGAAATCAACCTAAAATAACAAGCCATTCCAAGAGTCACTCCCCCTCATGATCAACTCCAACTTCTCAATCAGAAGTTGAGCAATCACTCCCAAAATCTCCTAGAACACTACCTGATTCATCTTCTTCACATCAAGAATCAGAGGTTGAAACTTTAATTGAAAAATTAGAAAGTATTTCTATCTCCGGTAAAATACCTCAACGATCAGAAACATCTGAAGGTCATTTATCTTCATCTTTTCAACCCACTTGGATTGTAACTCGTTCTCAAAGTGAGAATCTTGGAGTTCCTCCATTTGAATTCCTCTTCCAACTTTTCGAAAGAAAACTAAGAAATCTCGAGTCACAGACATCAACTAGCGAGATTTTTTTCGAATTCCCCTCCACAAAAACCTTCATTCCCTCCATTCATTCCCACTTCTTCTCAAAGTACTGGGGCTAGCACTCAACCTAGCTCTACTTCCACTCACACTCCCATTCAAACTCCAATAATGGTAGGACAACAATTAGCCAGACCATGGGCTAATCCTGGTGTTGTGCAAATGCCAACACCTCTCCATGCTTTACCTAAACATCCTGAAAATATGGCTACCAAAGTTCAATCCTGATGATGGATTTCCTACTGAGGAACACCTCCATAACTATATGTTAGCTATCAATATTAATGAAGTATCTGAAGAGGATTGTGTAGTGAGATTATTTCCCTACACTCTTCAAGGATCAGCAAGATCCTGGTACTTTTCATTGCCAGTCGGATCCATTACTAGCTGGGATATATTTGAAGAACAACTCTTAACCAAGGTTGGTGATGATCGAACTACTGCTACTTTGATTAGTGATCTCTCCAATCTTAAAGAAAGACCCAGTGAAAAAATCAAGGATTTCAATTCTAGATTTAATAAACTCTTAAATGAAATCCCAAATACATTTAAACCTGGTGTTGATGTACAGAATGAGTGGTATATATCTACCTTACCTTCATATATCACAATTTTTATCGATAGGGCTAATAAAACGACTCTAGTTGAAAACATGAAAGAAGCATTAGCAGTTGAGAAAATAATACTTTCTTTAGAAAAGAAAATTGCATCGGATGAAAGAAAAGCCAAAAAGGTGTCATTTAAGGATGAACTAAAAAAGAAAACTCCTAAAGATCCCTTTGATCTTGAAGGATTACAAAAAGTCTTAAAAAATATGTCTAACAAGATAGTAGAGATTAAAAAACAAGTAGGTGAATCTTCTTCCAAAAAACCATTTAGACCATTCAAGAGAAATCAGCCAACTAATCCTCAACCTCCTAACACCATAACAAATGTTGAAATTGATGATGAGGATGAGAATGAAGCAGCATTTTCTATTGAGGAATTCCAAGATGAACAAACTGTTGAATTAAACGGAATGTGGGATTTCATTCTTCCTATATCTAATAGTGAAAATGAACATGAAGCATTACCTGTAAGCACAAGAAGTAAAGGTCCAGTTGATCCTATACAACCAATTCAAAAACAGAAACCTTCAACTCCTCTTGCTAAAGATAAAGTTTCTAATAAAAAATCTACTTCCTCATCTAATCAAGTGATTCCCTCTTCATCTAATTCTCTATCTCCGCCCAAAACCTTAGTAGTTTCGGATAATATTAAGTATAACATAGTAGAGGACATGAAAAAAGTAAAATCAAATATCTCCCTCTATGAACTCATTAAACTCAAACAATAGCAGAAGCTTTTATTGAAAGAATTGAATGCATTGTTTGCTTCTCCTCTCCCTGCTGTTGTAATATCCAAGGCTGAAAATGGAATGGGTAAACCTCATGCTAACTCACTGTTTTATTCCTCTGATGTTATTTTGATAGGTGACATGTCTTATTCACATACCCCTCCTTTCCTGTTGACTTTTGAGATATTCAATAAAAATGTACATAACTTCTTGGTAGATTCAGGAGCTTCTTTGAACATTATGCCATATTCAATTTGTTTAAAATTGAACATATCACCTCAAAAATATGCAGTTCATATTGTGCAACTCGATAGGAAAAAAGTTGAAGTCATACGAGAAATGAATTCAGTCCTCATTTGATTATCTTCTCTTTTTTTTTGTAAGTTGGGGCGGGACTCTCCGATTTACATGTCCATTATGTACCCCTCTACGGGGGAGGGGGAGCCCAAGATTTGAACCCAAGACTTCCGGTTCGGTGAGACTTCATTTCCACGGCCCTTGCCGCTTGAGCTACCCCATGTGGACCTCATTCGATTATCTTCAAATACTAAAGTCTGTCGAATAATTGATATACTAGTTGTTGACATTCCAGATTTCTATGGTTTGATTCTTAGTAGGGATTGGCCAGAAAAGTTACATGGTTATTTTTCCACTGATTGGTATCACTTGTGGCTTCCTTACAATGCTAAGCCAAATCAAATTAAAATCAACTGAGAAAAACACATGAAAAATTTTCTAACAGATTTTGAGGGTGAAAATGAGCCAGTAGCGTTTAATAATAACATCCTTGGAAATTACTCTATTGAATCATTTTTTGGGAATTTCAACACAAAAATGTCACCTTTTCTGAATAATTCAGTAATTTCCCAAATTGAAAATTTTTCACAAACAGATTCTTCTAGATGTGTAAATATGTTAGAAAAAACATTAGTTAACTCTTTGTTTTAGAAATTGTATTTCGATGGATCAAAGTCAAGTGATGGTGCAAGAGCAAGTTGCATATTGATTAGTCCTAAAGGTGATAAGACAATGCTAACTTGTAGGTTAGAATTCGGATGCACAAACAATATTGCAGAATATGAAGCATTGGTCCAAGGTATGTACAAAGCAATAGGACTTAACGTTAAATGCCTTCAAGTTTTTGGAGATTCATAAATTGTAATTAAACAAGTAAGAAACATTATGCATTGCATTTCCGGACACTTGAAGCATTATCAGTCTTTAGTTCAATCTCTCACTTCACACTTTTTAGCTTTTAACATTTCTTCTCTTCTTGGGATTCAAAATGTTAGTGTTGACCTTCTCACTAATGTTGCATCAAAACTAATTCCATGATGATGATGTTGCAATCGCAAGTTTTCACGGGACTTAAGCCATTCCTACTCTGCCTCATTCCGATTGTGATTTGGTCTTGATTGATATATTTTGGATTTTCGTCTATTTCGATAGGGATTCTCCCTGCTCGAAATAATGACGACAATTCATCCCCTCCCGATCTCCAACCGATTGCGATTATTCTGGGTTCTACCCCCAATTCTCAAGCGATTGCGATTTGGATTTTTGTTAAGCCATTTTTTTATTAGAATTTCCCTATTTTGAAAATTGATTGTGATCTAATCAAAACGGCCCGCTTGTTTATTTAATTTTGTCTAAGAAATACTAGTCTTGATTTACGATATACTTATCCATGACTTATTTGTTCAGGTACAAACATAACTCAACAACGAGGAGAAGAAAGTTATGCAGAGAAAGAAGCAGATTAGTTCCACAAAATCTGCAGAAATCGAAGATATTTAGATCAAAATTCAGGGATAATAAGCCAGAAATGGCAAACTATTTTTATTTTTCATGATTCAAGGAACTTAATTTACATTTTTCAACATTGTGCGTAGACCTGTTATTTTTTAACAATTTGTATTATTATTTAAGCAGATATGATGGATCAATTTAATGGTCTAGAATTTGAGAGAGAAATCCTAAGGAAGAATTTGCATTTCTGTATTTCTTCTTGAATATTTGTTTGAATGAAATTTTCGAATCGTGGCCTCTTTTATTTTTGCAAAAAAGCTTGAGTGTCGTTGCATTTTTGTATTACATTAAAGCGTTGGAGCAAAGGAGAAAAGGTCGAGACTACTAATTTCTTGAAAGTAATCGTTTTTGGATACGAGTATTTCTATCATTATTTTAAAACGATTATGTTTTCTTTTATCATCTGCAGTTTCTCTCTTTTTTATGTTATATGCATTTTTGTAAAACAACATTAGCATAAATTAATTTCTGAATATGTTTAAATGTTGCAATATTTTAATGACATGTATCAAAGACAGTTAATCGATTGTGATATAATCTTATCATAGTTCTTTTAATTAATTTCTTAATTAAAAGAATTAATTTAAATCGTTCTTCAATTCTAAAGTAAATGATTAATTTCTTACTCATCTACTAAGGAAAATTATTCTAGATCACAATCAAACTGTTAAACCCGAGTAATAAATAGATTATTTTCATATATTTTTTCTTTTAGTTATAAATCATTCCAAAATCCATTTTTCCATCCCATTATAAACATTTCATATTCATTACTTCCCATTGGGAAACTAGTCCCATTATTTCCATTCGGAGCCATTACCCCAGACGGAAAAGGAGTTGTTTAAGGTCCGGACTAGGTGGTTATCCCCCATGTTGGTGCAGCAAATTTTGAGGCATCAATAGACTCCTAATCCAAACGATCTGAGGTCTAGTTGGAACTTGTTATTGAGGAGATCCCCTGACATGTTGGTAGATCCATCACCATCAACATTTATGGAGCTAGAAGGAGGACCAAATGACAAGTTGAGTCCTCATCTTGTTTTGAATCTTCGCACATCTATCATGAATATTGTTATAGTTAAACCTCAACAATTTTTTTCCAATGGACATCCCTTTGAAGTCGAGAGGGATTTTTTTGATGACTTTTCAGAAATCGCATATGATGGTGAAGGCGAAGTGGCATGGCCTGAGCACTTTGTTGACTTCCATGCATACATGGAGAATGTGGAAGGTTTTAAAGACATAGAGGTTTGTATGTTGCTCGCACACACACTTCGTGAATAACCATTGCTATGGTACAGTCGCACACTACCTCCTATTTGCGTGCACTCATTCAAATAGTTCAGTGATCTAATCGAATATATTTTCCACAATTTTGATCCTAAAGCACTTGATAAGAAAATGTTACAACAACGGAAGGCCCCACATGAATCGCTAATGGATTTTTGGCAGCGTTTCCATCTACTCCCTTTTGAAGCTCCGAAAATTCATATGAAGTTCCAATATATTTGGGACAGATATGAGTATGCCTGTATCAAATATCTTTGTCCACAAAGGAAGAAAAAGCTAAAACTCTGCTCAGCATACTTTGGTGATGGAGTTGCACAATCTCAAGTGGATATGGCTGCTGTCACAAGTGATTGTCCACCTTCCCCTCATCAAACAGCTCCATCCCCGCAGAGTGATGTGGGAGAGCGTGCTCACAAGTTTGTTCAACTGTCACATCCTCCCACCCTCACTACTCTTAATTTCTACGCAGATTTGGTTGGGAAGCCCATGGGTTGTCATATGCACTTATTACCTCAACCTTCATCTCTGCATTCTGTTGATCCTTTGGACTATACTGTCTTGTGTTTTTCCATTCCAAACTCCACACATGTTGTGAACGAGGATCAAGATATCGACGAAGTTGATGTTACACAACCAACCTGCATTGTCATTTACGATGAGTATGACTGGGAATATGAGCATGAACCCACAGTGAAGGATGACCTTGTTTTGTCTGCGCCTCCTCTGCTTTTTCCTTACATATTTAGTGATTCTGCTATCTTTGATTTTCCTTGTGTAAATTCATCCATGGATGCATCCACTTCTGATCATTCACAGAACACATGCAATGTCAGTCCATCATTTGACAGTGGAGAGGATAAATCTTTCATTGAAAATCCACTCGATTTTTCATCTGCTTTTTCCAGAAATGTAGAGGTGAACATTCTTGCTTCTCATCTACCCCTCTGTATGACTCATCAGATCATGAGGATGTCGATGACCTCATTGATTTTTTTGGTCATAGCTTTCATGAACCCTTTACTCCTATATTCAATCACGATGTTGATTCAATCGTTGTTGATCTTTCAAAGCCACTTTCTTATGATGATCTATTTATCAATGAAGTTGAAACCCCGTAGGCTGTCGAGGCACTTCAGCCTGAGTTGATGGTTATGTCAGGTCCTCGTTGTCTTGAGGTTGGTTTCACTTCTGATCAGGAAATTGTTGAAACGCCCAAGGCTCCTCGTCACTCATATGTATGCACTGAAGAGCAATCCAACACACATATTCCGCTTCCTCCACCTCAATCACATGATGCCATCGCTCACGCATTGGAGGAATCATACACAGCAAGCACACTTGCAAGGCGTAAGTTGTCTCTCTTTCTCATGTTTGCTTGTATGTCACAGTTAAGAGAGTGTGCATGCTTGTCATCTGCACGCACTGTGTCACAACACCATGTTAAGTCTACAGAGTGCTTGTCTTGCGCTTTCACTCTTTTCTTTTTTGTGGATGTGTTTTAACTCAAAGTGTGTTGGTCTTCATTGTTATATATTTCATGTTTGTTGATTCGCTTGACTTTCCTTTTCATGAACCATTGCTTCACCAACATGGGTCAACCAATGTGCTGGTGGTTGCATTGGAAATATCACTTCACGTGAGCAGACCTATGCACCATTAGCTTAGGAGTAGGAGTAGTGTTTGCCTTATGTCTTGTTTGCTTGCATGCATGTTTTCTTTCCTACTTTGCTTGTTTGTTTGCTTGCCTGCTTGATTTTCTTACTCTCTTTTCTTTCACATTTTTTTCTACTTTTTTCTTTGTTATTTTGTTTGCTTGTTTACGTCTGTAGGTTTGTTTTGCATGAAACTGTGCGCGAATCTTAAAGACAAGCATGGTAAAGTACAAGAGGACTTGTACAGTTATCAACACTTGGTTATCTATTATCCTCTCTCTTTATGAAGAACTTGTTATCTTCATTCAATGATACACCAATGGAAAATACGTTACATTCGAAGTGAATCTTGGTGAAAACACAACACTTGCACTTTAACTAGTACCACCTACTCTAGTCGGTTGTTTTGGGTTAACCCTTGTCAACTTAAGCATGTAGAGTAAGGTGAAGGGGAAAACCTTAAAAGGTATGTCATAGGTATACATAACATACTTCTCTTAAGGAAAAACCTCTTCTTCTCTCAATAAGTTGGGATCCCTCTTCCGCCTCTGAAATAAATAACTGCATATGCATAGTTCTTGAAAAATTGAAAAAAAAAAATTGAAAATATGAAAAATTTGAAAAAACAAATAAGACGAAAGAAGAGAAATCCTTCCTGCGCAGAGAGATGATGCAAGTAACTCCACCAGGGTAATGACTAGGCTTGTTGGAAGCGGACCGATGCTTGTGTTCCTACGTGACTCCGTCGGGGTACTATCAAGGTCTGTTGGCAGTGGAGAAACACCAAAGATGAAACTTAAACTTTGACGGCTATATTACTTATGCACCAATATACCCCTCATCCCCAGTCGAAACAACTAAGTTGATGTGGCTTGGAATGTGTGTTGACCAATAAAGAGCATGGCAAGTGCTACATATCTCACTCAAGCTATTGTGGAAACCACAATGATCAGAGAATCGAACAATACTTCCGAAGGAGTTAGACTTGCTTTTCACGAAACAAGGTCCATTCAGAGAGTTGGAGTTCTACCAATCTGTCGCCAATGTTATAACAGCTACAACCATCCTCCAAAAAATTTCCTTAGCTTCGTTTTGGAGCCTCCCTACCAACCATCCTTAGCAACGTGTCTTGCACTACCCAAGTAGTTATGATTTCAGTTGAGTTCCTTTGGTTTATCAGCTGGTGTTCGCTAACTTGCTTTCCTTTCACCAGCAAGTTGACTTCCCGTGACTTGGTCTTCAACTAGTTCTTGTGCTAACTTGGAGAATTTCATTAAACTAGAGGGAAACTATCCTTGTTCTCCAAAAATGTGCACAGTATCCAGGCATCCAACTGCTTTCCAAAATTAAGCAAAGCATGCAGGTTGCCTTCCCCTTGGAAATTACACAGAGCATCCCATCATTGGGCTTGCTCTTAGAATTTGCGCAATTCTGGCTGGTAGCCTTGGCTTCAGTCCAGAAATTGTGCAAAGATTGAGGGGTAGCCAAAGCCACTCAGCCCAGAAACTGCACAGAAGTCATCCTTGGGATTTTTGTCTATTGCATGTGCTCACAAGTTGACCGGTTCCCTCTAGTACTGTGCAATCTTGCCTTGCATGCATGGGGATATTTTCCGTGAAAAAAAAAAGGAAAAAGAAAAAATCATCCCTAGATTTTTGAGATCTATAATTAGAAGTTGGGGGTTACACGCAAAAGTCATTTTAAAAACCTCCTGCCAAGTGTTGTTTTTTCCTATATTTGTGGCATGAGCGTCATGAGCCTTGATCTTGTCAAAACTATTTATTCAACGCTCCAGAGATCATTCTTCACTTCGATCTTGGAGCTCTGGCATCCCCAATGCATCTAGGAACATTCGGCACACTTATCTCAACTTTTTCCAAGTAAGTCCACTTTTCATGTCTTTTGCTACTTTTTGTCGCTTTTTATATTTCAATTTATGTGAGTGTTGTTTTCTTGGTTTCACTGAACGCTTTCTATCATTTAAATGCATGTTAGCTTGTAGAAGCATTGTTTCAAGTTTTCCATTGCATTTCCTTGATGTCGCATGCATGACATTGTTTCTGCACTAACGATCGTCGTTACAATGACTCGCTTCACACACTTCATTGTTTTCCCATTTTACTGAAAACTGCACTTATTGATTGCATGCATTTTCATTCACTCGTATATGCACCTAGCTTCGCACATGTATATAGTCCTTACTATTTTCAATCGCCCTTCGATGGGTCTAAGTTGCCTTGGCCCGGACCTTTGCCTTACCCGACTTGCACTGCACATTCTTGGGATGGAAGGCCTTACCTTGCTCCCAGAAATTGCATAGAGATTTCCTCACACTGGCCTCCCAGAGTGTGCTCTGCGTAATTCTAAGAGGCAGTGCCTCATTTGGCCCCCGAAATTGCGCAATGCAATTTTCTCAAGTTGTAGTCATGCTGATTGAAACTGCACATTGTGCAATTCCAGTCCTTAGAAGGCCAATATGGATTGTGCTCTGCACAGTTTTAGCAGTCATTCAGCTCACTGGCAGTCCAGACTATGCTATGTGTAGTTCTAGTAGTCAGTCTCCCAAACTCCCAGTGAAGGTGCGCAAATTTCCCAATCAGTTACCCAGGTGTTGCATGTCAGTCCTCAAGTTGCTTTTAGTTTTCAACTGACAGTTTTCTTGCCATGAGTGTTGCTCTATCTCAAGGTATCACATGTGTTCATAAATCTCTCAGTAGTACAGGTAAAATGGCTTATAAGAGAGTAGGTTCAAAGGACACCATTGAGAGCGCAACTAGAGATGTGGTCGAGAAAGTGTATATGAGATTGCCCATCTATGAAAACACTAAGTTGTTCATAGAAAAGGAGATCAAGATCAAATGGAAGGAAATTAGTGACATCTTTCTAGGAATCTTTGAAGAGAATTTGTTGGACCGTAGAGTCTATGTCAACATACACAAGTTTGGTTTATACCGGGTTTCATGCAGGTATCCTGCATTTCCATGCACGAACATGATCCATTAGATTGTCTCGCATATTGATCCAGAGACAATGGTATTGAGCAATGTAATTGGAACGGAACTTGCTACCTTCAGGGCAGAGAACTTTCAGGAGATGTATCACTTTCCACAATCGGTGATCACAATGGACGCACACTTCACCAATCCCAGCAGTTGTACAAACTCAAGATAGATCTTGAATATCTAGGTGAGATAGCCATGTAAGCTCAGGAGAAAACCCAAACAAGTATACAAAACAAAGATATTGCAGAAGGCTTATCAGTTCTTGGTCATCTTTACATGCCACTTATACAACCAAGGGAGTACAGAAACCTTCCTGGAGTTGGGTGATTGTGTTGGATCAGCTAGCGAATGAAGGAAGACCTTTCAATTGGTCTGACATGTTGGCTCTCCAGTTGAAGGGACAATTGACATATGCTCGGTATCCACCCATGGGTTAGTAAGAAAATCTATTCATGTTTTCCTACATTCTTGATGCAATCTGTGCGCATCAGCAGTTCCCTAGCCTAGGTTGGGCATGGACACCTTCATAAACCTCTATGTACACCTATTGCAGGTTGTTCTCCGAGTGCAATTTCCGTGGAGCTATACTACAACTATCATACCACTTTGTCACCCCGGTGTACAGGGTGATATTTGAGTAGGATCCACCTTGCATGTCACAGGTAGCGATGGAGGCATTGGTTAACATAGCAGATTGGTATTCCTCACCCCTTAGCACCTTCATCTAGATGTACAGTGCAAAGAAGGCTCTGCATGTGTTAACGAAGTTTTCCATGGACAAGTTGGTCATGCAAGAGGTTTCATACCACATCTTGACAAGGTTGTCAGTAAGACTGCACAAGAAGAAGAAGGCACCTTGGTCGGCTCTTCCTTTGCGGATTGGGCTATATGAGATCCAGAATCTCAAGCATGATGAGGCCAAGATGGAGGAATTCACGAGGTTCACCTTTAGCACCAAAAGTTTCAATCTATATGACCCACGTCGCTTAGTGGAAGACCATTGTACAAGAGTGTATCATCCTTGGATCCATGGGGCATGTCATTTGCCTGAGAAAGAGCCATGGAGATACTGCTATAACTCCTCAAGGCTCAATGAACTAGTCAAAATGGTTGTAGAGTGGTTAGCAGCACATAAGGAAGCAGCATCTCAAAGAGCAGCAACATCGGCAGCAGCAAAGGGCAGCAGGCCTATGCATGACAAAGGCAAGAGAAAGGTTGTCGACAGCACAGAGGTGTAGAAAAGCTACAAGTTCAAGGCAAATCCATTTGTATTGAGAGTAGCTTTGGAGATTGAGGCAAAGAAGCAACATCATGACAGAAGGATTCTGCAAAGATTTAGGGACAAGCAAAAGCTGGAGGAGGTAGAAAAGGAGTTGCAGGAATTGAAGCAACAACTAAGGGAAGAACAAGAGATTCGCATAAGAGAGAAGGAAGCACAGCAGGAAGAGGAACAACAAGAGGAACAACATGCACACATTGACAAAATTGTTCCTATACAAGTTATTGAATCATCAGAACAGTTGGCAGATAGCAAACAAGGTGAACAATCGTAGGAGCAGGACTATGCTCAGGAGATTGAATAGATGTTAGAATAGATGGACATGGATATGTTTCAGCTAGAGAAATATCAGGATACAAAACTCATGACATGGACCAAGAGGTCACTCCACCAACTTCAATAGATCCAGGAGTAGAGCAAGTCTAGAGCAATCAAGGAGACACTGAAATCCTTGAGGACAATCCGAAAGTGAATGTGCACAACATATCCTTTGACGAGTCACAACACAGAGTTGTGCAATCGCGTAGAGTGCCAACTTTGGATGTTCATGTATCTCTCACACATTTTCAGGAACGAGTGATCATGTTCGATGTGTGCAAACATCCAGCTGCATTGGCCGATGCTACAAAGGCATATGCCAAAGCCACCAGCTCAAGTGTTAGATTCTTGATAATTAAGAACGAGTGCATGTCTAAGGAGTTGCAAGCAACCAAGGAGGGATAAGAGCAAGCTACAACATCTGCCATGGAAGAGTTGAAGAAAGTGATACTCAATGAAGTATCATCCCTCGAGATGGTCATGTGAAAGTTGTACTTCAGGTTCGTCACCGTGCATAAGTCAGTTGTCCATCTTAACAATTGGCAGCAGCGCTGTGCTAGGAGAGCACGCATTTTGACATACATACACACTAATGTCGATAACATGTAGATATGGAAAATGAGGTACAAGGGATCCCCATTATACTTTCCAATGGAGTTGAATGAACGCATCCGAAGTCAGATCTGGAACTATGAGGAATTCCCACAACTCATCACCAACTTACAGGCTTCACATGCACGAGTGTTTAGAAGCATGGATGGAATTGTGTGTATGCATTTGATCCCATGCATTGGCACACTTGTCGAGGTGAAAGAAAAGAACCAAGTCTGACTGGAGCTGGACATGTACTTCGAGCAGTTGAAGCGCATAGCCACCAGTGCAGATTTGGAGATGAGTGCAGACGCTATGCACCAGTATGTCGTTGGTCTGATTGCACTCAAGACCATGATGTGCATGCTATATGAAAATTTGGACAGAGCTGCAAAACTAGTGTACCCAAATGCAATGGAGGTAAGAGTTCGCTTTCAGAAGGATGTCACCACGGAGTACGCGGACACTATAACAATCTACCAAGCTTGGCATTAGTTCGCCACCATCAATCACCAAGAGGATGTCAACGAGTTAGTCTTCCCACAGTTGTCTGAGTCTCAGTGATGTCTTGTATGGCTTACTCAAGCCCATTTTTGTTTCACATGGGTACATGTGCAGATTTTATTATAAACATGTTGTAAAGTGAAAGACCAAGTGTCAATAGTAGAATGTAAACAGTCATGTGTAAGTTAAAGAGTCACGAGGATAGTTGAAGAGTCACAAAGGGGAATGTCAAGGGTCACCCCACCCTTTTCTATATATAGAACCACATAACTCATTGTATAGGATTTTGGGAGCCAAGCTTCTGATAAGTATAACTTAGATAAAGCTTGGAGTGTATTGTAACGAGCCTTGGCTTCTCCACAGTGTAGAGCGAGTAGATATCTTTGGAGGAGCACTGGCAGTGACTGTAACGTTCCACTATTGGGGCTAGTGGTTGTCATGGTTGTATGTAGGATTGGATCTTTCACTCTTTTAATATAACAGAGCCAGCACGTTTCATGCATATATTGTTATTGTAGTTCGGCTATCTTGGTTATTCTAACGATGTATGTAGTTGTAATTTACGCATGTATGTATGGACTATTCTAGATGTGTTTGTATGAATTTTATCGAAGCATGTTTTTAGTATAACTCATCAATTTGGATCATCGACTATCATTTTGGATGTGGAGCCTAATTATCTTCTATATTCAAAGGTATCGCTGCATTGGACCCCAATTCGAAATGGGGTGGCAACGCTGCCTGTAAAATATTCGTTGTAGGGGGGGTCTCGAGGGGGGCGACTGCGACCCTTGGGGAGCCCCCCCATGGCAGGGGGTTTGGGGGCAGCGCCCCTGAAGCTAAGAATAGATGTAAAATTTCCTTGTAAAGGTATAGTAATTTCTAGTCAATTTGGGTCGTTCATTAGGCGGAGATCTGACAGTAGAAGTTATGTTTAATTTAGGGTTTTTTGCCCTAGAAGGCAACCCATGACTATATATGAAGGAATTATATTGCATCTATGTAGATCTGTATTCTGAGTGAGAAAGAGAGAGGAGATTGAGAGCAAAGAGGGTGTTACAGCGGATCTGTTGTAGGTTGTATCTCTTCAGTTTTCTGGATAATATAAAATAAGGACTAGTTGTTTCTCTGTGGACGTAGCCCAAACTGGGTGAACCACATATATCTGTGTCTCTCTTGTTTTATTTGTTTTTTCTGTGTTTATATTTCTGCAATATTTTATGTGTTCCATTGCTCTATAATATATAATTTTCTAACTGCTTTCCATCTTGTGATGTCTTTCATCTCTTTTGTTCCCTTTCAAGCTACATGCTATCACAGGCTTCTAAAGGGTGCACTCTTCCCCCCCTTACATGTGTTAGACTCTTTCATGCACCTTCCTTGACTTGCTACAAGGTCACACCCTTTCTTCCAACAAGGACATCTTACTTACCTCTATACGCAACCGCAGTCAAGCCGATATCGTACTACCCATTGCTGGGACTCATACTCCAAACGGTCTGAGGTCTAGTTGGGACTTCTTACTAGGGAGATCCCCTAACATGTTGGCGAGTCCAACAACATCAACAATAATCTAACCAATGACCTGATTACACATGACCAAAATTGGCCATCCATGCCCACTAAGATCCCTTCTGAATTTCCAAAATTCGAAGGGAAATGAGGAGAAGACCCAAGAAACCATGTCATGAATTTTCACTTGTGGTGTTCATCTAACAATATCACAAATGATATTATTCAATTACGATTGTTTCAACGCACCCTTAATGGGCCAACAGTTAAATGGTATACTGACAAACCTTTTGTGTATCATGGAAACATTAGCTCCCTAGTTACAACATTCCTAACATTCTTTCAGCTCTTGGTTCATCATGAATCGAACCTAGAACTCCTCACCCACCTCAAACAAACACTCACTACACACATATCAGATCATATCCATGAATGGCAGAAATGTCATAGCTTGTGTAAAGCACAGTTTGAAGACAAAGTCCTCCTCGACCTGTTTTTGAGATCCCTCACATCGGAAATTTCAAAATACAAGTCAAATGCATCCCCGCATAACGAGGAAGAGGCCATCAGCAGAGCTCAACAATTATAGCTTATATACACCCAGTCTACACATCTCTATCATGTGCTTCCAAACACCCCACATCTGCAGACTTATAGAGACATCATATGCATCTAATGTTGTCGATGGGTTAATTGGAACCATAGCCCAAAATCATCTTAGCAACACTTTCCAATACCCTCGATATAACTACAGTGGCTAACCATTTGGTGCCATAGCACCACCTCACCAAACATCATATCACCCTGGACGAACTATGCCCATGTAGAATGTCGTTAGTCTAGTTAATCAATACCAGCCCATACATGGAGTCCCACACCCTCCCCCACATGGAAACTAATATACCCCTAAATGTGGAAGCAATTCCTCCTTCCCAGAACTCATACACCATTTAGGGAAAAGGAAATTAGTATTCTCCTTTCCCCACACCACAATAAAATAACCCACCAGTACAAAATAATATAGGCGTTAATCTAGTGCAACCATCCCTCACTCAAAAGTAGTAATCATTTGAACAGATGAATACAGAAAATCCACCTAATTTTGCTAAGAAAATTTTGAAGAGAAAACCAAAGGGAGAGCCTGGATAGGGGGCAGCAACCCCCATGGGCACCAGAAGGGGGAAATCGTAACCAAAATCAAAACTAGGGGTAGGCCAATACCAACCCACAGAGGCAAAACAAGAACACAAGACTACGAACTAATCATTCTTGTGTCATCTGTGAGGAATACGGTCATTATACCTGTCATTATCCTCAACTCCCTGAGTTGAAAAGGATACAGGACAATAGTGGGCAGGGAGGACAATAGACTGCAGTAATGCAGGATCATTTCCCCCATAAGGGAGTGGTTTACACTCATCAACGACCATCCCAGCCAAATCCCTCTAGATGGAACCCCCATAATAATTATAATCGTGACATTTACATAGCAGGAGAAGACATTCTCCTGTAGACATGAAATAGAAATTATGAAGCTCCTCTAGAAACCAACCCATCCACCTCAACCACGACAACACCTATAACACCGTTTACCATCCCTCGACTTCCTATAGAACCCATGCCAAATATTGTCAAAGGACATTTACGGCAAGCAGGACATAACTCAAAAGTTGCTCATAGCTACAGCATAGTCGATGACTTAGCATAATCTCCCTAAGCTATGTCAGCATTAGAAGTCCTACAAACATTCCCAACCCAATGGAAACCCCTACTTTCCGCCTTAGGTGCAATAGACCCAGCCAATTCTCAATTAATGGTATTTTATTTGGATAAAGCTACCCCACGACTACCATCATCTGTCACTTTTCAAATCCCAGTCTCAGTCCAGAATAACACCATCCATCATTGCATAGTCGACAAAGGGTCATCCACATGTATAATGTCGAAATTAGTTTAGCAGAAACTAGGATCTCCCAAACTCAAACCTTCTGACATCACTCTTAGAGTATACGATGGGTGCCCTTCAATTCTCGTAGGCCTATACCAAGGCGTTCCAGTATCATTAGCCAGCAAAACCGTGCTAATAGATATCGAAGTATTGGATGAACATTTGGATTACAATATCCTATTGGGCCGAAGTTACATGTACGAAACGTCAATAGTATCCTCTTCTATATTCAAGGTAATGATGTTCCCCCATGACAGGAGAATTATTACAATAGATCAACTCACATATTACAAGAAGAAGACATTAATTGCACCTGATGATGTGCTACCTTTTGTTGCATCTTCTCCCAAATTGATCGCCACTTACATTGAATTTAGCCAAGGCCAATTTAAACTATCAACACTCCTAGGGACATTCCCATGAGACCCACCTGTGATAGAGGATATTTCTCCAGCCATAAGAACACCAATGTGCATGATGAGTTCATCAAACACCCCTCAAGATCAAGAACTAGTTTCAAATACCAACATCAACGTTATTACCGATCCTTCTTTCTTACCATATGATATCACCCAAACACCCTTCTTATTCCCCCCACCTAGTTTTGTCTCACACCAAGTCATTGCAACACTCTCGTTGGCCAATATGACTATGATGATACCAGTGTGGTATCTAGCCCCTCGGGCCATGTCAACAAGCTCAAGTATCACTACAATATGCGTCAGTCTTATTCCACCTCAAGATAACACACCGCAACAAGCATCACCTGCACCGACACTAGCCGATGCTAGAAAAAGGGATAAGAAAAAAGGAAAGAAGGTGGAAGCTTTAAACACCCCCTCCTCTAGGGTTCCTCTACCATGTTCTTTGTGTGAAATAGTTGGGCACCCCACTAATATGTGCCCTTTGTTAGACAAGCTCAAAACTCTTCTTCATGCCCAAAAAGCGCCATTGAACCCTCCTCCCCCTACTAGAGAAAAGAGCACACCCACACGTTATAAGAATTGTGCACTAACCACGCATGCACCATATGCATGGAATATGGGAATTACACTCATCATTTCCCTAAAATCCCTTGATATCAAGATGCGTTAGGTGCACTCACCCAAACCAATACCCCATTACTACCAGTAGAGGATGGGTCTAAAACCATTTTTTATGTCATGAGGGAAGAATATTCTTGCTCATATACCTCTTCTGGTCCCTCAAACTCCTGCCATGATCGAAGGCAACTCGGATCAGTGACACCCCAACAGACCTTCACGTGCACTTTATGCAACGAACCAAATCATTTGATCACCAACGTCCTGATTAAGGGAATTCAATCGATTGTATCTAGTTACCATCATTGCCCAAAGCACCAAACCTAGGCATAGATGTCACACTTGCCATATTTGTGCAGGAAATCATCACGTGCGACATTTCCCCCATCTTTCCCTATTCTACTCTATGTTGGGATTCATGTGGCGATTCATCACTGAGAATTTCAATTTAGTCGAATCAAATATCAAAAAATCAAATCACACCACACCATAAGGGAATGAAGCATCTAGGTCCATCTTATTTGAGTTTGAGGAAAAAAGGTCGCCAGTAGTTCAGCCAGGCTCCCATCAGAAAATCTCCTCTCACCATCATTAGTCTAGATCAAGCAAAAAATGATCTAAAGTCACCCAAACAAAAATATCACCCCTCACATGTGCCCTATGTGATAGACCCAACCACCTGGTAAATCAATGTTGCGAATTGGGTAAGTTTAAAGACATATTTCACTTAGAGGTCCAAATTCGACAAATATATCTCTCTAATCAAGAGAAACTCACACATTGTTATTGTCACATCTTCTCTCAATCACATCATATGAGGAATTGTCAACACCTTCCATGTTTTTGCACAATGAGAGCAGCATTGAGGCAAACCCACACTAGGAAGTCACGTCACACCAATACTAAGATATGGAGGTGGCTACCACCCTAATATGCCCCATCTCATGAAATCAACCATGTGTCTTCATCTCATACTATGAGTAATGCCACCACCCACACAATCTATTAGGTTAGTACTAATCCTCCGTGCAACATTTGCACGAGCCATTCTCATAGTTCTGAGACATGTCATATGTTACAAACATTTCGAAAACTTAGGATTCATCTTCAACCTCCTATTGAGGAATATACTTTTGCTCCTCTTACACCAACAAGACTGTAAGAACTTTCTCCCAATCATTATGAACCCACCATTACATAAATTCTACCACCACCTAATGCTAACGGCACACAACACCACATACGATTCATTTCCTCATCCGCAGGAACCTTGATTCGTGTTGTTCTCTCATCATTTTTTGGCATTGATACTGCTAAAACTACCACACTAGTAGTAACACCATCGATGATGCAGACCCATCCCATTTTCACATTGTCAACTTCGGTTGGTTCTATGGCATCAACCACTTAATGATATTATTTCTTGTCGACTAGCACTGTTAGGCAAAAACTCCAACCTCTCGGGCTCGCACAACCCAATACAACGTTAGATAATATTTTTCACTTGAATGAATATATTCAAGATGCCATGATGGAACCAAAATTTCCATGGGACGCCATGAACCATCATTGGTTTTCTCTACCCAGAAAATCATTTGTGCCTACAAACGCACCAACCCACGATATTTGTGCCATAGAGACAAAATATTTCCTACCACCAGGAAAGGTAGATTAGTTCAAAAATCCCATCCCAGCACCTAACGTGTTTGAAGAAGGGAACATGTAAAATATTTCACGTACCATCAAGGTAAATATTTCGAACAATCTTGGCAAAGTCGAAGATATCTCCCTAGGGGTAGCATGCTCTCTAGAGGAAGTAACCACATACACATCCTTGTTCCAAGAGTACAAGGATATTTTTGCATGGGATTACTCTAAGATCCCAGGCATCAATCCCACCATTGTGGAACTCCATATTGATATGTGGCCTGACACCCATCCCATTACGCAAAAACAACGTCTATTGCATCCCTCTAAGGTAGAAGCATTCAAACATGAAATTGATAAACTCACAAAATTGGATTCATTTATCCTATTGCTTACAAGTCTTCGATTTCTAACCTTGTAACCATCATAAAAAAATAGGGAACCATCCGCATTTGTACTTATTTTTGAGATATGAACAAATCTTGTCCCAACTATAATTACCCTACACCATTCATCAACCAAGTCATCGACGCTTGTGCCAATCATGAGGCCCTATCCTTCATGGAAGGATTCTCTGCGTATAACCAAATCTAGATTCGCCATACAGATTAGTACAAAACCACATTAACGACCCCTTTGGGTACATCCGCATACCAAGTTATGCCTTTTGGTCTTAAAAACATGGACACCACCTTCCAGCGGGCCATGAATTACATCTTCCACGATTTGGCTCATCTTATCCTAACATATTTGGACGACCTTACAATATGATCCTAGAAGCGTGCTAACCATTTTCAGGATCTCTACGCTGTTTTTTAGAGATGTTGACTATAAAACCTATGCTTGAACCCTCTAAAGTTTGTGTTATGTGTCAATGTTGGAATACTACTGGGATTTATTGATCGGATTTCTTTAGCTACCAGAATTATCCAAGATCTTTTACTTTTGTGATGTTAGCATAATTTCATATGAAAGAGAATAAAACAACCACATGTGCATGCTTTAAGGAATATGAAACATAAAAACATCCATCAAATCAATAAACACAAACACATCGATAACGAAGTTCACCCAGTGTGGGCTACGTCTCCAGGCCCTGGTGTCAAGAGTGGAGAGGCCGCTTCATTAATGTTGCAAGATGATGATGTACATGGCATGTTCTTTGTCAATACAAGGATGACTACCCTCAATTAGAGTAGCATGTCTCCCCATGAGACGTTCTCAGGAAATCTCACTCATATGGGAAAATACCCTCAAGAAGAGTGGCATGTCTCTCCACGAGACATCCTATATGAACTCTCACTCAAATGGGTCTTCCATCAGTAGGAAGAGCTAATAAAATCTCACATAATGTGGCATACAAGTATCCCTTAACATAATGGCAATCAGGGATCTCGACAATAAAACATCATCTCAGAAAAACAAAAGAAAATCATGAAATAACTGTATCATATACCTCCACTCTCGCAAATTTCTGAAAAATGAAAAGTTCGACTATTGAAATTGACACCACCATTGAATTCCTACCGATGAATGGTGTAAAATTGACTATAAACTTGTCCAATTCTGACACCATCTACTTTTGGACCCTCGGTAATCTTGAAGATTCCCCTAAAGGTTCCTTCCTGAAGATCACTGGAAAATCCACTGCTCGGATGAATATTTTGAGCACACCACTATTTTCCCTATGAAATTCTGAGAAAAATGACTATAAATTCGGCATCATTCCAACATTGGAAAAAATTAGCCTCCAAGGGAATTTAAAGATTCCTCAAAATTCTCCAAAGATTCTTAGATGTTGGACACCTACATTTCCACTACTCAAATAGAGATTACGAGTGCATGGTTGGAATCTTGGAGAGAAAACATGCAAAAATGACTATCCACTCATCAAATTTTGTCACTGACATCTCTAGCCCTCAAGGGAATATTTCTCGGCATCTTAAGATTCTCATTCATGGTTCCAGGTGCTCATGGTTCCACTAGTTCAAGGTTTTGGGCCCTCTTGGTTATGGCCTCTACTCCTCCATCCTCGCTCGGTCAAATGAATTGAGTTTATGTAGCATATGGTGGGTGAATATACCAACGAGCTCCGTTGGCGCATTGGTGGCATATCATAACGAGTGCTCGATGGTTACGGGGTTGAATCCCCATGGTATTATGGAATTGGCACATTATTTTAACATCGTCAGTTAACATTTACCTGTGGCAAGGTTATACAAGCTGGCAGTTACGGTTTGGTTCCAAACTTGGCAGAGTGACATTTGTTTTGGGCGGCAAACGGTTTTTGTTAACCATGGATCGGCGGTCACACGCCAATGGTTTGTGTGGTGGCAGCTATGGAGGGGTTGTATATAGTATGGCACATTGAATGGTATTGATGTTGGGTAGTGGGGGTGCCCGGGAGGTAGGCTGGTCAGGTGGGTTCGAGTCCTGCCGCCCTTGGTATTGTTAACAAGTGGCCTGGTTTGGAGGGGTGAGGGTCGGGTCCGCCGGTGGGCGGCCCGCCCAACGCTATTTTTTATATATATAACATATTACTGGGGTGGCGAGGTTTGACTGCCTTCACCCCAATGAAACTTGGATTTTATAATGTGGATATCCAGCGGGGATGGCGTGGGTTGCAGCTCACCACCCGTATTTTTTAATATTTTTTGTTTTTTATAACCAAACTTGGTTTTTTTCTGGTCGAAAATAAGGGTTATTGGACTTTTTAACCATTCAACAAATTATCTTGTTCCCAGGGGTTGAATTTCGTGTGTTGAGTACCAGTCAATTTGTTGCCTCCTTAAGTGTGCCACTTGTCCAACTTTGACCAAAACTTTGACCAGCCATAACTCAACCATATGAACTCGAATTTGAGTGTCGTTTGCACCATTGGAATTAGGGTGACAAGCACTACACTCTGGTCCTTGTTTCACTTAGATTAGATAAACTTTATTTTTGAGCTAATCTAAAGCCACTTTTGAATATGAGCGTGTCTGGAGCCACCTGGATCATTCCTCCCCACTAAGTAGCTTTTGGTCCTCCAAAAGCATGAGCATAATCTACAACTTCTCTATTACATTGTCTATACCACAAGTGTCCTGACAGGTCCCACTTCCTTCTCCTTCACCCTTGTCTTTCAAAACCATAAATGATGAACTGACACCTGCATCCTCTGTAAACTTGTATTACATATTTGCAAATTACATGTTCAATTGCATGACCAATAATGACCCAAGAATCCCCATACTTGTGATGATTTTATAACACATATTATGTGGTCAAGTTTACATCATAATAGAAATCAATTCTCCCAACTATCAATAAAAGGCCAAAACATCATCATTGTTTTAACACGTGATGGAAAACACATCATCGCTTTTACAATTATGTTTCAATGCATGACTTAAAAAGTGAGGCCATGACAAGCTACTATAACTAGTAAAACCATTTCTTTCTCAATAAAGTGAACCACTAGGAATGTGGCGGATTTTATTGTTGAGCACCTTCATAGACTAGTTTCTACATAGGCGCTTTGTCCTTGCGGCGCTTCTCTGGATGGAGCCTCCAACACGTGGCTCTTTGATGTCCACCTTTGTTGCAATGAGTACAAAAATTATTTTTCCTCCAAACCTGCTTAACCTACTTCCTTCCCTGATGTGGAGAAGGCCTTTTATGCCTCATCCTCTTTCTTCCTTCCATTCTCTTCCAACACTCAGCAACCACATGGTTATGTAAACCGTAAAAACTAAATGTTTTTCTATGCCATGATTTATGCTCATCATTAACATGCTTCTAATAAAAATGAACTTTAGAGTACTGAGACTATTTATACCTCTCTTGATTGTCTCTGGTGCGATTCTAGCAATGAGATCTTGCCTTAGCTCTCCCTTTGCGATGTGCACTGTCATGGGAATATGGTGATGTGTTCCCATCATTCTCTTTCCTTGATGGTTTCAGAAATTTCTTGGAAGCTTCTACTGCCTTTGACCACTCTCCTTCAATGTATCAAACCTACAAACCTAGTTCTTTGTACAACCTCCAAAGGCTGAGTCATTCCTTAGCCATTAACACCAAGTCCTCCTCCTTTATGCCCCAACTTGGTAAGGAGTCTCATGCTAGTTCCTAGAATGGGTACCTCCATGTTTCCAATAGAAATAGTGTCATGTGAAAATGAAATCGAGAATGATTAACATTGTTTACCTCAGTTGTTGATTCTGAAGCATGTGATGATGGCTTCACTAAGCCTTCGTTGCGCTTCAATTCTTCCAAGGCCTCTTCTACAGCTCATAAATGAAGTTGCAATCTATGCTTCTCCTCTTTCTCTTCTTGTATAAGTCTCCTTAATTGAGCATTATTTCCTTGAAGGCTCTAATTAATCTCCTCATCTGAATTATGAGAAGATGACGAAGAAGATGAATGTACACTCAAGGGAGTAGATGGATCATCATCCTCAGCTCTTTCTTCCTCTCGTTCCTCTCTTTCCATTTTCTTCTCATAAGCTTCATACATTATGTCCACCATTTTTAACATCCTAAGGAAGGCCTCGTACATATCTCTGTCATCCTCCATTTTCTTTCTTGTTGCACGTTCAATTGTTCACACTCACAATTCACATCAGTGAGAAGACCACTCTAATACCAAAGTTGATCCAGATCTCTTCAGCTACCAGAATTATCCAAGATATTTTACTTTTGTGATGTTAGGAGAATTGCATATGAAAGAGTATAAAACAACCACATGTGCATGCTTTAAGGAAGATGAAACATAACAACAACCATCAAATCAATGAACACAAACACATTGATAACAAAGTTCACCCAGTGTGAGCTATGTCTCTAAGTCATGGTGTCAAGAGTGGGGAGGTCGCTTCATTAATACTGCAAGATGATTGTGTACATGGCATGTTCTTTGTCATTATAAGGATGACTACCTCAACTACAGTTTCATGTCTCTCCATGAGACGTTCTCAGGAACTCTCACTCATATGGGAAAATCCCCTCAAGAAGAGTGGCATGTCTCTCCATGCAACATCCTATATGAACTCTCACTCAAATGGGTCTTCCTTCAACAAGACAAGCTAATAAAACCTCACATAATGTGGCATACAAGTATTCCTCAACATAATATCAATCATGAATCTTGACAATAAAACATCATCTCAACAAAACAAAACAAAAGCATGACATAACTTCATCATATACCTCCACTCTCGAAAGTGGCCAAAAAATGCAAAGCTCAGTTGTTGAAACTAACACCACCGCTGAATTTCTAGCGATGAATGGTGTAAAAATGATTGTAAACTTGTCCAATTCTAACACCGTCAACTTTTGGACCCTTGGGAATCTTGAAGATTCCCCAAAATATTCCTTCTTGAAGATGACTAGAAAACTCGTTTCTCGGATGAATATTTTTAGCACACCACTACACTTCTTGTGAAATTATGAGAAAAATGACGATAAATTCGGCATCATTCCGACACTGGCAAAAAATCAGCCTCCAATGGAATCTAAAGATTCCTCAAGATTCTCCAAAGATTCTTATTTGCTTGACACCTGCATTTTCACTCCTTAGATGGAGATTTTGATTGAACGGTTGGACTCCTGGTGAGAAAACATGCAAAAATGACTATCCACTCATCAGATTTTGTCACTGGCATCTCTGACCCTCAAGGGAATCTTTCCCGACATCTTAAGATTCTCGTTCATGGTTCTAGGCACTCATGGTTCCATCAGTTCAAGGTTTTATGCCCTCTTGGTTCCAGCCTTTGCTCCTCCATCACCACTCGGTCGAATGAATTGGGTTTATGTAGAATATGGCAGGCAGATATACCAACGAGCTTAATTAGCGCATTGGTGGCATACCATAACAAGGGCTTAGTGGTTATGGGGTCGAATACCCGTGGTATTCTAGAATTGGTGCATTATTTTAACATCGACAGTTAGCATTTACCCGTGGCAAGGTTTTACAAGCTAGCGATTTTGATTTGGTTCCAAACTTAGCGGAGTGACATTTGTTTTGGGTGGCAAACGTTTTTTGTTAACCGTTGATCGGTGTCACATGGCAATGGTTTGTGTGGAGGCGGTTATGGCAGAGTCGTATATAGTATGGCGCATTGGCTAGTATTGATTTTGGGTAGTGGGGGCACCCGGGAGGCAGGCCGACCAAGCTAGTCTGGCGGGTTCAAGCCCCGCCGCCCTTGGTATTGTTAACAAGTGGCATGGTTTGGAGGGGTGAGGGTCGAGTTACCGAGGTGGTAGGGTTTGACTGCCTCTCACCCAAAGAAAACTTGGTGGATCTCTGGCAGGGGTGGTAACCTACCACCCTTATTTTTTAATAAATAAAAAAAATTATATAACTAAACTTGGTTTTTTTTTTTAATTGGTCGAAAATATGGGTTATTGGAATTTTTAACCATTCAACAAATTCACTTGTTCTCAGGGGTCAGGATCCGTGCACCAGGTCCTGGTCAATTTGTTGCCTCCTTAATCCTATGACTTGTCCAACTTTGACCAAAACTTTGACCAGCCATAACTTGATCATACAAACTTGAATTTGAGTGTCATTCACAATATTGGAACTAGGGCGACGAGCACTACAATCTAGTTCTGGTTTCACTTCGATCCAACAACTTTGATTTTTGAGCTATTCTAAAGCCACTTTTGAATCTTAGCGTGTCTGGAGCCACCTAGATCATTTATAGTTTCTAAACAGGGTATTAGAGTTGACCCTCTCAAATTCCAGGCCATTAAGGAAATACCACCTCCAAGAGTGTTGAAATAGTTACAAAGGTTGTAGGGTAAGGCCAATTTCTTACGATGCTTTGTCCCTGATTATTCTACTTACGCGCAAGGCTTTATGCGCATCCTTCATCAGGATATTCCCCTCCACTGGGATGATCAGGCTCAAAAATCATTTGAAGCTTTAAAAGATACATTATCTCAAGCTCCTTTGGTTAGACCACCTGACCATCATAAGGACTATACCCTATATCTATCAGCATCAGATGTAGCCATCGTTTGGATATTAGTCTAGGACAGATTAGATAACAAGGAGAACCTAATTTATAAAGTTAACAAGAACCTATCTGTGCCTGCATTGAAATATGAACTAGAAGAAAAAATTGCCTTAGCCCTAGTACATTCAATACATAAGCTTCAGCATTATATCATCCTTCAGACCATTACCGTAATAGTAGCTATCAACCCCATGTGATGTTTTCTCAATCACTGTATCATGAACCACAAATACACTCAATGGATTTTTATACTGCAAGAATTCTATCTAGACTTTTAATTCCCCTCAAATCAAAAAGGTGCTCATCCTCACCTATTTTATCACTGATCTCCCAATGGAGACCAAATGGTCTCCCGTTAATGATGCTCTTCCTGGTGAAAATCTATTTTTAGTATCAACGAACGACCCTTAGTACAGTGATATCCTCCTCTTTTTATGAACTCAAAAGTTTAAACCTCAGCTTACTCCTGACAATCGGAGGCGCATATGCCACTAGGCCCCTCGTTACCTTCTTCTAGGGGATGTCCTCTATTGACGAGGCATCGACACTATCCTTCATCGGGGTGTCACTCATGAACAAGCCAAGAAGGTCTTAAATGATTGCCACAATGGGGCTTGTAGTAGCCACCTCTGAAGGATGGCCACCACTCAGAAAATTGTTTGTGTTGGTTATTTTTGGCCCACCCTTTTCATGATTGCATACAAGTAATCAAAATATGTGAGTGGTTCCAACAGTACATTCATAAGGCACGAACCCCACTCGCTTCCCTACATCCAGTCATAATTGTTAGCCCCTTCTGCAAATGGGGCATAGACTTCATGACCTTTAACCCCCCATCATCCAGCAATCATAAGTACATTGTGTTGTCGTCAACTAGTTCACCAAATGGGAAGAAGGAATGCCCGCATATAACAACATTGTGGAAATTGTTGCACAATTTTTCTTTAACCATGTCATAACAAGGTTTAGTGTTCCTAAGGAGTTGGTTTCTAACCATGGTAAATATTTCAAGAAAAAAAAATTTAGGAGTTATCCCAATGCCTTGGTTTCTCTCACGTGTTTTCATCTCCATACTACTCTCAATCCAACGGTCAAGTAGAAGTTGTCAACAAAGTTCTAAAAATAATGTTGTAGTGTATAGTGAACAATCACAATACCAATTGGCACCACATGGTGTTTTTAGCCCTGTGGGTATACCGCACAATAGTCAAAGCATCTATAGGGTTCACACCCTTTCAATTAGTATATGGGGTTGAATTTGTACTCCCCATTGAGTGTTAGATCCCGACCTTTCACTCAGCCATCGAACTTCTCACTGACACCAAGCCTTTGGAGCAAAGGTTGGCGCAGTTGGAGCTTGTCAAAGAAATTCGACAAGAATATCTTCAGCATAAAGAAGCACACAAAAAGAGGGTCAAGGCCACATTTGATCACAACATCATCCCTCTAACATTCCCTCAGAAATTCACTAAAGACAAGTCAAATATCTGTATGATGTTTCCCAAGAGGTTGTAGGACCCGAGAAGTTCGAGACAAAATGGAAGGATCCATATATTGTCAAACATTGCCTCCTCAAGGGTTCATACATATTATCACCCATAAAAATGCTCAAGTAGCCCTAGAATGTACAAGTATGCACCATGACTTATTTTTATGATGATCATCTCATGATGGACCCACTCTAAAATTTCTCTCTCATCATGTGTCACAGATGGATCATCCGCCAGACTATCCTTATGGATTTGCTTATGGTGCTTCTCGATGGTTGCAAAATCTTGTTATCGCATGCTGGGCCATATGCTCTCCTGACCAGATACCTTGTCCCACCAATGGACTATGTGTCAGGTCAGCCAGCAACAACCAAGTTGAATACGATGGCATAATAGGCCTCTTAGCCAATGCCTCCCTCCTGGGTATCCAACATCTACATGTATTTCTCGATTCCAACTTATTGTATCATTAAACAAAGCCTTTCAAATTCATGATCCATGCCTTTTTCGAATGTATCTATATGCACAAATGTTAGCTCAAAGTTTTGATCATATAATATTTACACACATACCAAGGGGTAAAAATCACACAGTGGATTGCATAGCTAATCAAGTCTTAGATTGGAATGCATCACATATATACCATGAACCATAAGCATAATATCCATCTCAAAAAATGCAAAGATACATCAAATGTATAGAACCATAAGACACATCATGAGAGTCGCCAAAAAATCTCATCTCATATATACATATCAAAAAATATATATTAGTACAAAAAATAATTGTACATCCACTGGCTCATGGCCAGGTAAAATAAGTCCTCAAAAACAAGGGAGCATCCTCATAATGTGTGCTTTCCCTGGTACATACATCAAACAATCTACATCTAGGGACAGGGCCCTACCCCCCTCTCCTGAGGTCGAATCTCTGCATTGAGTGCCAAAATAGGATCTGTGGTGGCCACCGCCATCTTAATGCATTGAAGAACTAGTTAGAATGTCTGATCATGTGCCATCACCATCTCAACCACCACCTCTCCTAGTCCTACCCAACCATCCTCAGACATCCCCCCGATCAAGGCCTCGGCTCTGCTCCAAGCATCCTCATAATCTTTGAGTTGTGCCACCAAAGTTGTTGATTGAGCCTTCATTGCCTCAATAGACTCTCGCAATCTCTCCATCTCCCTAGAAATAAAAGAACTTGACCCCTCCCCAGAGGTACAACTGATCTCAAGTAGTCAACATTACGTTGGCCTCTCAGGTCCCTCCTCCTCCTAAACATCATGTCGTTGCCATGGTACAACAAGATCACCATCCACTCCCATCCATCATTGATCATTGACTATTAAGTAGGCCAGCGGTCGTCCATGCAGCCCCACATTTGCAAGTACAAAGACATGATATCAACATCATATAAAAAATGCATCATAAAACATACATGTTAAAAACGTGAAATGAAAAAATAACAAGTCACATACCTGCTAGCCCCTAAGCGTCACTAGGATGGATCCCCATATCTAGATCACCTGTAAAGTTCACTCCATGATATGGGTACTCAAGAATCATCTTAGGGTTGGACCGAAACCAACCCTCCACCTCAGAATTTTAGTAATGCCCCATTGCACCTCCACCAACTTGTGGCATCACGGGCGCCCACCTCCTAATCCTAGGGTCCCTAGCAAGACCTTGGGCACTACTATAAATAGTCGTCACATCAAAACCCTCTCATACATGATGTTATATAGGATATTGGCATAGCAAAAGCTTCAAGCTTCTCCTTGCCAAACCTTATTCAGATGGGAGGTCATCCCCTTGTACACAAAACCAACCCAGTTGAAAAAATGCCTTGTATGTAGCCTTTGCAAAATGGGAATCGGGGGCCTCGACACCCGATGTGGGGACGTCAAACCTAACAACCACATTATCACAGATAACATCGCTCACTCGACAAGATCTAAGAGAGCCTACACCCTGATGTACCCATCCTCAATAGGGTTAGGCCTACAGTGGCCCTCTGTCTCAGCCCATCGCCAAATATCTACATGCCCAAGCGGCGAGGGATAAGGCAAAATCTCTCCAATGTACATCTACCACTGCACTGATCGGTAGATCTTTCCCCCTAATGACGAATATCTAATGATCAACATCCCACAAGCAAATCAAGAAATGTAAGAACCCATCATGCGACCTCAAAAGGGGGTTTTGGAGGAACTTCAGTAACCCCCACTTGGCTAGTGTCCTACTAGTCACATTGTCCTCTACGATTGTCGTCCACAAGGCATCCCAATCTTACTCTTTCGATAGCATACCCATCCTTCCATCAAGGATTCCAAAATAAAATAAAATAAAAATCAGCCTCCTAAGTTGCCAAAAATCAAAATTTTAAACCAATCGCGCGGCTTTTCCCATTACAAACGCAAATTTTTCGTTTTTGTTTTCCTAACAGACGTGTGGTGCACGCATCTACCAAATTAAAATTCATGGTGGTGCCCATCCCATGACCATGCATCTTCTCACTAAGAAGATGTATTGTCCACGTGCATGTTCTAGTTATAGGAGTGTGAACAGTGTAGGGTAGGGAAGCTAAGCTACGGCAACACCATTCCAGTGATGTCGTGACTTTAGACCTATCAGCAACACTGACCATGCAGTTGATAAACCAATTTCCATGGCTTCACTTGGTGTACCCAAGGAATACACATGGCAACTACACGGCTAAACCAGAATTGCGCATGTGATCGAAGCATTTTCACCCTAAAAAGGTCATACATGGTACCCCCGTATGACATACCTAACCTAAGACTACCAAATTCAAAAAACTTAGGTTTCCAGATTCCACATGTCTCTCCCCGTGTGCTTCCCCAGTACATAGGATGACGCAACGACAAGAAATGGCTCTTGGACCAACACTGGCCTCCCAAAATAGTAAGTGTAAATGAGGTGCCATTGGACCCACTTTGTCGTATATATCGCCCTTTTTGACATCTTCTCGAGCCCAATACAGGAGCTCAGGACTACCATTTTCAAAATCATTATAGACACAAGGATCTATACCACATCATCTTCATCATGGTACCCTCCATTCAATTTGTTCCCCAAACTCATTTTTGGACCTGCCACATGCTCAAAATATCACTTCAGGTGTGCCTTCTCTCGTTTTTTAATTCATCTTGTTCAGTTGATTTCAAATTATTTATATGATAAAAAAATTATGTTTTCACTTGGGGTATTGGTTATTAAAATTATAGGTACATCAATAACTTCTTACCAAGACCAATGCCCTAGTGGCCAAAGTGACAGAGCGATTATCATTCACTACCAAGCATGATAGGCTTCCTACAAATCTTTGCATATCCTGACATCATTTCTCTGAAATGCACCATAGGGTCCATTATCTCGAACACGTTTACCACCACCTCCCCTTGTATATGGTAAACTTCCACATTGGTCGATAGAGCCTTCCCACTCATGGATCACCTCATATTATAGACCCCCAAATACTATTGGGACTATGACCATCTACCTAGGCCCAGGAAGCACTTCATATTGCATGCCTTGAAGATCAACTTCATTCTTCTTCACTCATTGCTTACCAACCCCATTCTCGGGCCACCCCTTGTATATCGCGATGGATCAAGACGGATTCACCACCGCGTTCTACATTTTGCCTACCATTCACCCTTATTACAATAGACCATCTGCGTCACTTCATCCACCTCAACAACCCAGCATTGAGACCAACCAATGGGGCCCCTGCCTCCCTTCCAAATACAAATTACCTTCATCATCATGCAGGTAACTATTTTCATGGGGAACCCATCTCCGTGCATGTACATCCCAAACCACCTTTACATTATTTTGGCAAATGTACAAAGATTTTTTAGGAAAAAAATTCCCACCCATATTTTCATGTCTTTTTACCCAGCGGCAGTTTCTAGTCACCCTTCATCAGATCTCGCACATCATCCACATTCATTTACCCTCTTCACATTAGTTTGAACATACTTACACCTATCCTATAAGTCCTACAGACTCCAGGGCCATCCATGTTAGCAAAAGTGTTTTGACTTCCACCACTTGCATTATAGCTCTGACCTCGGGCCATTTGTCCATATCCATTCATATCGTCACCTTTCATTATCATGCCTTGTCTGACCCACACTATTGTAGTCTGTTTTCACCTTATATTGATTCCCTGAATCAACATTTAAGGTGGTTGATGCTTCTTTCTTGTCGACTTCAAACCCATATTCTAGGATCGAGGCAATACCTTGGATACTACCCATTTTAAGGAACATCCTCAGGTGGAAAAATGGGAATCATTATTTCCCATTGATGTCATTTGTCCCCCTGACATTCGACACCAACACAAGTCTTCATGTCAAGATGGTACCATACTTAATGAGCGTTGCAGTTCTTTCATTTAGTCGAATACCCACATATCACTAAGCACCACATTTAGTAGTTCTTACATCATGATGCGGGGGAGGTACCCAAAGTCGAAGACCCATGCATACCTCAACACCTCACTCAAGTAGTGCTTCAACTTTCTTATGCATGGAGGCACCAGATTCAGTCTATTTGGCAAGAAATGCCCTTGAGGGCGTCAACAGTTATCATCATCAGCCATCAACATGTTAACCACCACAGTGTTGACTGGATAGAACTATTTCATGTTTGATTCATCACTAGTCATCATAACGAGCATGGGACATGCCTGCCTCATATAGACACTTTTTACTTTTTATTTTTTCTTCAGAGCGTGGTTATCCTTTATGCTCATTCAAAGGGTTTCCCTACTCATCTTCGTAACAAGTTATTCTCTCTCTCAAAAAGTTGATCGTATTCTCAGTCAGAACAGAAAAATATGAAGTATTTCGGTTATACGTTTTCTCCTAACCTCATACATTAGGGGGCAATTGTTAACACCAGAAAATCATAAACATATTTGTACAATCTAGAAGATGCCTAAAGTCGTCCACCAGAATGCACAAGTGAATATTTTCCAGCTAAAGACATTATGAAGTTCAAAAAATTTAATTTCTCCTAAGGTCCAAATTATATGGAATTAAAAAATTGAAGCATATGTGACTTTTTCTTCAATAGCCACACGACGTGTGGTATTTCCTTTGAAAACCGCACGATCAAGAAAATGGTCGACTCAACAATTCGGGACCACTACCCAAACTTGGAAGATGATTCCCTGACAGGATCTCAGTCAAGGACAGTCGAATTCGAGTCACCCTAAAGATATATAGCCCTCAATGGAATCATCGTGTCCTACTCATAAGTAATTATCATCATGAACCAAGAGAAGGAAGATGGATTCAAAAATTCTATATAAATAGGTCATGGGAGAACCAAAACATGAGACAATGTTATGTTGGACAAATTGCTATCAGAGCAACCCTACATTTCATTGTTGAAGTAGAAGAAGTAAGAGCATTAGTATGTTGGCCATATTGCTTCTAAGCAATCCATCATCCTAATGAAGGAAGAGTCCACCATTGAGAGTGTCTTCATACTTCTTTGAGAGAGAGGAGAAGCTTGCAAAGAGGTTGAGGAAAGGAACCTCCTTGCTGAGGATTTTTAAGCACCATAGCTCAAAGAATTATCTTCAACTTTTTAGTATTCATCTATTGTATTGGTCTTCTACCACCAACAGTCAATAAAGGGAGCAATTTTTCCATTATTTTATTGAATTGTTTGCTTCATTAAGCATTATTTGTGTATTTATATCTTTGTTTTAGTTTATATTTATATATGTATTGTTTTCACCATTTGTAGTGCTTTGTTTTTCTCAGTCTATTCACTGACAACACCAAATCTATCTGTATTTCTTAGTAAGAAACAACCAACTATTAAGGAGGTGTCTTTGGTACACTATTTCTACAAAAAAACTGCTACAATAGGTATAAATCTTTCTAATATAGATAATCTTCCATCTGCATCTTCCACAGCTGGTAGTTTTGATCGTTAAATTTCTCGACCCTAAACCTACTATCTTCTTCCATTTCTCCCACTCGAACCAAGAACCCTTCTCTCCTGCAAGTTTATTAGCCAAATAGACCTTCGACTCTAATACCATAATTAATTAACGGAGAAACGAAATACAAAATATTGCAGAAACACAAATACAGAAATGCATAAAACAAGAGAGACACAGATATATGTGGTTCACCCAATTTGGGCTACGTCCACAGAGAAATAGCCAATCCTTCCGTTTATATTATCCAACAAAATGAAGAGATACAACCTAAAACAAATCCGTTGTAATTTCCTGTTCGCTCTCACAAAGCCTCCTGTCTCTCTCTCTCACAATAATCATACACAACTGCAATACAATTCCCTCATATAAACCGAGGGTTTCCTTCTATGGGAAAAAACCCTAAATTAACATAACTTCTATTGCCATATCATTCGCCTAATGAACAGCTCGGATTGACTATGAAATTACAATATTTTACAAGGCAAATGTTCATCTATTTTTAGCTTCAAGGGCACTAGCCCCAAACCCCTCCAGGGGGGGGCTCATAGAATTCGTCATCGCCCCACGTGGACCCCCTAACGATGATTAAATAAGAAGATTTGTTGCCCCATTAGGAACAGGGATCCAACGTGACTGAAACAAAAACCTATAAACAATCAAGAAGATAATCAGGCTCCACACTCAACATCACGAATCCATAGTGGTATCTTCCTGGTGGAAGGATCACTTGGAGGAGGGTCCAAGGGGTCCATAAGCTCCAAGGGATCATCAAAAATGTCATTTTTAGATTCTAACACAGAGGCACCTTCCAATATGTCCATATCATCATCTTTCTTTGGAGGAGGAGAAGGAAGGTATATGGATTTCCCAAGGGCAACATCTTCATCAAAGGTCACATCCCTACTCAACTTGATCCTCCTTTAACCATAAATATACATTATAAATGCTTTAGAATTTTCACAATATCCAACAAACATACCTTTCTTATTGGTGGCTTCCAACTTGTTCCTCTTATCCTTTGGCACATGAAAATATATGGGGCAACCAGATATACTGAGATGACTGATATTAGGCTTTGTACCTGTGAACATTTCTTTAGGAGTCTTGTTGTCTATAGCTTGATGAGGAACCATGTTTTGTACATAGACCACTATATTTGTAGCCTCTCCCCAAATGAACCTTGGTAACCTTTGTGTAATATAGCTCTAGCATCCTCCATGATAGACATGTTCTTTCTTTCAAGTACACCATTTTTCTTAGGATTGTAGGGTACAATATTTTCCTCCTTAATTCTTCCTTATTGCAAACGTAAATGAACTCATTTGAAATGTACTCAGCACCATTGTTAGACCTAAAAACCTTCATTTTCTTCCCTATTTGATTCTCTATCATTTCCTTGAAGTTTTTGAACATATAAAAGGCCTCGTCCTTGTGCTTCAAATAGTATATCCATGTCTCCCTAGAGAAGTCATCAATAAATATGATGTAATAGAGATGGCCACTAATAGAATGCACTGGAATAGGTCCACAAAGGTCAAAACAAATGATTTGAATAATACCATTTGTCCTATTCCTACTAGAGGGGAAAGGTCCCCTTGTCTTCTGTCCACTGGCGCATCCTAGACGTACTCCATCATCATGAATTTCTTGAACATCGGGCATCCTAGATACTAGCTTCTTTAACTTTAGTAGAGGTTCACAATGTAGATGTGCCAACCTACAGTGCCATAGATCACTCTGATGATTGGTATCATGGATCATTACTAAAAGATGTTTCCCATTAACTCTATAGAGTCCTTTAAATCTCGATCCTAATGTGAATGCATCCTTCATACGGGATTCCATCTGCCATGTGAGAAATTTTCCTTTTAGGAAAGCTACTCTCATTCCTTTGTCTTCCAATGTAGAAATAGATACCAGGTTCTTCTTTAGTTATGGAACATATAGCACATCATGAAGAAGAATGGATTCCCTAGAATATAAATCAAACTTAATAGAACCAAAACCTTTCACTTGATATGTAACATTATCTCCAAGAATGATTCTCAAACTTGTCTCCCTCCCTTCCACATTAGAGAGGACTTCCTTATATCCAAAGAAGTGTCTAGAAACCCCACTATCTACCAACCAGCTATCATGTGAATTTGTAGGTGAGGAACTAGAAAGGGTAGAAATAAGAGTATATTTAGATTGACTAGCTATTGCATTATTTTCATACCTGGAGTTTCTTGCTTTCTTTTGAGGACGATAGCTCTTTCTTGATCATCGGGTGAATATCTTCTTCTCCTCTCATCTTTCGTTCTTTTATCATCACCATTTCTTCTATCATCACTTATTCTTCCATCATTTTACTTGTTGTTGTTGTTGTAGCCTTGGTTGGATCTAAAAGCTTCCTTCTTTCTTTGACAATCTCGAGCAAGTGACCATACTTGTGACAATTATAACATTCAATTTGACTTGTATCCTTTCTCAATATTCTCTTAGAGTCTTTGGATTAGAGAGAATACTTTATTTGATTGGATGGTCTTCCTTTACTTTTCTTTTTCTTGTCTTGAGTAATGAAAATATGCACTCTCCTTCTTCATGCTTTTCTATTCTGCCTTTTGAGATCATCTTGAATTCCTCTTGAGTAAGCTTTCCAATGGTCTCCTCAAATGATGGGAAGCTATTGTTGTTGCTTATAGTGGTAATGAAGTTTTTCCAATAGGAGGAAGACCTATGGGGAGTTATAATCACCAACTCCCTATCATATACAAATTCCCCAACTCTCGGCAATTTATCTCTAAGAGAGATATCAAATTTAAGATTACACGAACTCTCCTTTATTAATTTTCAAATATTTGAGTTGATCCTTCAAGGATATGATCTCATTCAAATTATTTTCTTCATTCATACCGGCCAACTTATCATACATGTCTTTAGACTTATTCAAATTTCCAACATACACAAGTAAATGATCTTGTAAACCATTAGCTATATTTTTCTTTTCTTTTAACTCACATTTCTTGTACTTTTTCTTAGCAGTAGTGGAAGCATTCTCTGGAGGGTCAGGTACTTTTCCTTGAATGTATTCCAAAGAATCATTGTCTTCAGATATATTTCCAACCTGATTCCAAGCAGCGAAGTTTAATGAGTCACCCAACTTCTCATTTTCCTTGAAGAAGGAAACATATTGATCAAACCCTAATAGGCTTCTTGAAATTTTTCCAAGAGTGATTTCTTTTTTATCCTTGTCTCCTTGGGCTTCTCTTCACCTTGGCTTTGATTCCATGTTAATTTTACCATCGTTCTATGTTGTTACTATCATTTTAGACCAATTCTTATCTTTAGATATCAATCTTTCAAAATAATGTAATATTCTAATGATCAATAATAACTATAGATAGAATAGCAAATGCTAATAACAAGAGGCAAATAAGAGACATCAAGATTGGTCAAAAACTAGGGAAAAAACCCACAAGAGGGAAAAACCTTTCAAATTATTATTTTTATTAGATTGTAATAAAATGTTGAGCAAGAGAGAGTACAATGATTCAGATCTTCAATCACAAAATCATCTAGCAAAACAATCCAACAATATTAAAAAATATGAGTCCAAAAACCACATTGATCATAGATAACTTTCCAGCCTGTGGTCAACTACATTCAATTGTAAAAAATGAAACCCCAGTTTCTAACCATATGGAGAGAGTGTATATGTGTGCGATTGACACTCTCCAACTACACAGATAATCATGTGTGCATGTGGTTGCAACCGAAAATTCCCTTTGACAACCTTGCAGCTGCAAATCAAAACCCTAGATCACACGTGTGAGCCTTGGGCCTTGCAATTTCGAACCTGTACGAACCAATCTCCACAAACCACTTCAAACATGTTCAAGCCAAATCAAAGAAGAGAGAAGACGAAGATGATTAATGAAGTTGTCTTAAATGAGGGTCACTCGACTTGTATTTATAGACTTCCAAGGGTGTCCAAATTCTTCTTAGGGCCAACCTTCCCTTTTGTGCACATATGGGTTTCCAAATTAAAAATATATTTTTCCTTAACCAAATTAAATTCTTCCAAGTGCTAGGAGGGGTCTTTCTTGATGAGAAAGGTTGTCCAATGGAAGGAATTCATCCCTCAACTGCCAAATTAACAATACAGAGAGGTTATAGAGGGCCATGCCTCCAGGTATCTCCCAAATTCAAAGGCTAGTCTCCATTAAAACAACAGCCTTCGTCATCATCTCACATATCATTTCATCATAACTATGGTGGTGTAATGACATAGAGAAATCAATGCCCATGGTGATTCATGCATTGCATTCGTTATAATCTGTATTCTTTAGGGAGGGTGTCATGGCACATCCTCATCCATTCTTTCTCGATGAGATGACTGCCATGCATCCTTCCACCTAGCACATGCCATCACACATCATACAAGTAATATTTTATTTAATTTTATTATAAAATTTGCATATGTACTTTTTTAATATTTTATATTAAAATTTTAAATAAATTATTTTATTATAATAATAAAACAAAATAATAATATATAAAAATTCATTTAAAATAGTAAACTTAAAATAATAGTAACTACTTATAAATAAGAGAAAATTGTATGTCTAAATATGACAAAGAAGTATAATATATGTGGAAAATATCCCTAAGGATTATCTCAATTGGTCGAGTCCCCGTCATTAAATTGGTCGAGTCCCCATCGTTAAAGCACCTTTGCTATTGAAAGGTCGCGGGTTCAATTCTCTTGAAACTCTCGGGGTCAAGCTCTGTGGTTGAACTAGTAGGAAGTGATCTCTTCGGGTGGATCTACCTGATACAAATATTTTGTGGATGTCAAGATCACTGATCTCTAAAGTTTGTGAACCATATAAAATAATAATAATAATAATATGTGTGGAAATCAAAAATAGATAAATACCAAAACAATGTCAAAGGTAATATTTTTTTTCCTAATAATAAAAAAATCATATTTTACATTGAAATATTCATTAGTGAACCTATATAAGATTTTACATTGAAATATTTATTACATATTAGAATTATGAATAATTAATAAAAATAAAATATGATGAAAGTTATAATATTTGATGATGATGACGATTAACATCCACTAAGACCAATGTAGTCTATCAATCCTTAAGATAGTAAGAGATTAATTGAGATTCTTTAATGCTTTATTTCTATGATAAAAAAGAAGGGAAATAAGTGTGCCTATATCACTATAGTTTTGTTGGCTTAACAAGCCAAGAAGGTTGGTAGTGTGGCAGATATTTTGGAAATGGGAACGGGTGTCAGCAACAGCTGGGCAATCCAAAAGAAATTTATTTTCATCTTCAACCCTCTTATTACAGCAAAGGTGATATATTCTTTCATCCCAAGGTGTTTTGGGAATATACGATCGCCTAGTTTTACTTCGAAGCTCATGAGAATTATTTATTCTCTTCACAATGTACATTTTCTTGTTGGCATTATTCAAGACAAAAAGATAATTATGGTTAGAAAGAGTGGGGTTGATCACCTCCTTATAATACCTCAACTTCCTTTTCTCCTCTAGCTCCTTAGCATCCCATAACTTGTCCTTAAAATTGGAAGTAATTGTATTGAATAAATTAATTATGAAAATTATTTTAATTTATATAAAAGTGAGAGAAAGTTACATCGTAATTAATATTTTGTATATAATGAAAAAACATAATTTTGTTATGCAGAAGGCATTCTTGTAAGTGAAGGAATTCTAGAACATTTTCGTTTGTCTACGGTTAATAATAATAATAATAATAATAATATCCATTTTTAAGGTCACAGCCAAACACCAAATTGATGTATGAGACCCCTTTGTTTGTGGGACAAGGGACCCACCTCCACACAGTGATTTGACTGCTAAGTCTACGAAGGCATTTTGTTTATTGATAACCAATAAAAAAATTACCACTTGTTGCTCTTGCCCACCCTAATACTACAACATTGCCCTTGTATTCTCTCACAATGGGGGACTCCATGTGGACTCGTATTCTATGGCAATGGGGGGGTCCATTTGGACTTGAATTCCACCAGGAACAACACCATTGAGATCTCATTGATTTTTAGCACCTTTGGTCTCATAAGGTATTATTCAATGCTCTATGGAGAGAAATTATCAAATGAGAAGATGGTTGAGTATATGGGCTTAGCGAATACAAAACTCACCACACATTGATGTATAAGAATAAAAGTATTTTTTTTTTTTTGTAATTAGAATGAGCTTAAGTGGAGGCTAGCTCATTTATTGGATGGAATAATATTTTATCCATAATTGGATTCTAGTACATAGAAAGCTCAATTGAACTTGGACACCCTTTGGGATAGTTTAATTCTCCCAAAAGTGGTTTTCATTCTCAACCTCTCTCCATAAAATTTGAAAATGAGACCTAGTGGGGACTAAACCCCACTCAAACCAATTAGTCTATGTGAACAAACTTTGTATCCTAAATATTTATCTAAACTTTTTGTATTTGTAACAATATGTAAATGTTAAACCAATCAAGGAAATCTATACTAGATGAATTGACGTGGGTAGGATAGAATAGTTGTAATGAAATTGTAAAATTTGAATAGTGAGAAGCAATTGATAAAGTTTTTGGAATGAAAAAGGAGGTTGTAAAACTTGAATGGTGACAGTGATATTGTGTGATTTGAATGGTCAATAGCCATTGATCAAGTTGTTGGGGTGGAAATAAAATATTGAATATGGAATGGTATTGAATCTTTTTTATTTTTTATTTATTTTAATCATGTTTATTAATTTTTCTTTTTCGATGATCGAATCTCTATTAATTTAGTTTTGCTTTCTCTAAATTTGATTATGTTCTTGGAAAATTAAATCTTGAAATATTGTAATTCAAGAGATTTTAGCCTTGAATAACATGAAAATTAAAATATTTATAAAAATATGTATTTTATTGGTCAATATAATTCATCGTTTTTGTTGGTGTCTTTCTGAAATGAAGGTTAGAAAAGAAATATAAACTATGAGTTGTAAATATCCCAACAAACAAGTGTGAGGATTTATTGATTAAACCCTAGAGTTTTATTGATTGTTCATTAACATGTGTTTTTACTACAATTTTAATTATAAATATTGTGGGCACAGATCATAAATGCAATGCATAAAATAAACAAAGATACTCCAAAATACACAAATATGGATTATCTTTATTAAGAAATATATCACTTGTGAGAAGATCTTGTTGAACAATGGCTATGTAGACCTCCTCCTTTGGAGGGTTCATTGGCAAATCATGTTTGTAAGCAATGGTATCCCTCTCTCCAAATGGAAAATGAGTCAAAGAAGGAAAAAACAAAAAGGCTTGAGCTTACTAGTGGAAAAAAAAAAAAATAAAAAAAAAAAAAAATAAAAAAAAAAAAAAAAAAAAAAAAAATCCTCATATTTCTTAGGATCATAATGACAACAAAAATGGCTTATGGTGTGAGATGAGGAGGAAAACCTCTCCAATTTATAATAAAATGCTAGCTAGATTTGATAAAGTCAAATGTTAAAAAATGTTTGTTCGACCAAATCAAGATCTAGCTCATTTGGTATTTTATTATTATATATGAAAAAATAATGTTAAAAAAATTAGTTAATGGTGTTTATTTGGGTAACCAACTCAAAAATAATGATTTATTGAATTAATTAATGAAAATGATTAATAAATAAATGATTTATTAGATTATTCCATTTGACTAGGTAAAATTGTTTGAAATAATTAATAAATTAATGATTTATCAAATTATTTATATGAAATTGTAAATTAGTTTGAAATAATCCACGTATAGTGATTTAATAAATTATTTGCATGAGAATATTTAAAATGTTAAAAAAATAGTTAATAAATAAATGATTTATTAAATTATTTCTATGTGAATGAATAAATAAGTGAAAATAATTATATCTAAATTAGGCTTCTGTGATTCATGTTATGAATGTTGAGAGATCTTTCAGTAAAAATCACATAAAGAAACTATAAGTTGACATGTTTTGAGCCATCTAGTTTGGTTCATCTTCTAGCCAAGATGAAGAACCAGATCATGGCATTAGATTAAATAGAGAAAGAGAGATGTTTTCTAGTCATTAGAATATAACAGCTAGTTTTGACCAACGAATTATCTTAATTAATAAACAAATGTTTTAATTAAATTAAAGTAATAAGTGGAAATTAGTTGTAAATAAAGAATTAAATTAATTTTATTATTATTATTATTTTAATCAAAACTAAGGTCGGTAATAATAAGGTCAAACTTAATTATTCTAAACAAAAAAACTGAAAAATAGTAATAAGAAAATGGAAAGAATAAAAAAGTAAATAAATAAACAAAATTAAAATAATAAGTTCAAATTTAACTATTATAAGCATTAAACTAAAAATAGTAATAAGAAAATGAATAAAATACAAATCAAAATAATGAATTAACTCAATTTTATTATTTAAATCCAAAATAAATGAATAGTAAATAAATAAGAAATAAAGGAATACCAGAAATTTTGATTACAATAAATAAATAAATATTATAAAAACTTAGGAATACAAGGAAGGGATCCAACACCTGCTAATATTCCAACCATCATCTCTATTCAGGTTGATAGGCCTCCTTTTGATTTCCAAGGCCTCCCTAAACTTACAGTGATGAAAATTATCAATCCTTGCAATGATCCTCACCTCTTCAATGCAGATGTGATGGTTTGTCTTTTCTGCATGTTCTGCCAAAGCGAAGGAGCGGGACCTTCCATGTTTGATGTCAACTGCATGCTAAGAATAAAAAAAGTAAAATTTTGAGAATAACAGAAAATTAGTGAATTGATGGGTTATTCTCATGGAAATGGGTAAATTAATGAAAATAATTTATGAAAAGTGGTTCCTTAGGTGAAAGTGGGTCTTAATGTGTAAAACCCATAACAACATCTCATATTTCTATCGACCTAGTGATTTGGCTAGGTGATCACTTTTTATATGATAACAAATTGCCCCCAATGTATGAGCATTAGGAGCACATCGTACGACCAAGATACATTGTAGTTTTCTTTCAAAAAACCCTGGAGGTGATCAGAGAGAGAGAGAGAGAGGAATATTACAGCAAGGATTCAAACTACTAGAGAACAAGGTTGCCACCACTCATCAAGAAAGAGTCTCAAAGTGGGCATACATCATCTCAATGAGGCGAGGAAGAGATTCTCATACCCGTCGAGACAACTTAGTACAAAGAATAATGATGTGCCTAAAAAAATGGGTCTAAACAAAAGAATATATAGTTCACCAATGTGCTGGCATGAATGGGCTATAAATTTGTACAATGAATTACATAGGCCCATATTCAAGTTCCTGGATAAAAAGTGCTAGGATTGATACAGTAACTACTATTGAACTTGGTACATAGCGTCAAATGCCTCCATGTTGATGGGAAGGGGGTGGTCCCAACTTGAGAAGCCATTTTGAATGGGAAAGGGCTCTGATGTAGCAGCCTTGGTTAAAAATTCATGTAAAAATATATAAGACCACGGTCATGGGACATGTATTCCAAGTTGAATGGTGGGAAAAACATCCTCGTGGGTGTTCATTTTGGTTATTATGGCTAAGGAAATTGGCAAAGGCAATGGCTAAGGCTTTAGAAAGGCAAAATGGCATTTTTGGCACATTTATTTATGAAAATAATTGAAATTGGGAGAAAAGGAAGGTGAAAGGTCATAGGTTGCATGTGAGGAGGAAAATGAAGGAAAATAATAGAAAATGAAGAAAATAGAGGCCTCATTAATAAAAAGGTTTATGAGGATCATTTGGCAAGCTTGGTTAGTTCAGTTTTGGAGATATCTCTATATTCTCTCTCTCTCTCATACTCTTGGACACTTAGAGTTTCTTGGATCACTCTTGGAGGGGTGTGGCATACTTGGAGTTTGGAGAAAGAAGGCAAAGGAATATCAAGAAAGCGCAAGAGGACACCGGGATCAGTAGCTACAATGGATTTGTCTTGCAGGTATCGAGTTGCATATATGTTTTCCTCACTAGTTTTGGCATGCATGTGGTTTATTGATCACGATTTGTCATTAGCATGGAGGGTTGCCTGGATTGACAGTGGATTTTCCTAGCCTTTCCATTTCCTAGATAGTCGTGGTGTTGTGGGTTTATTTCTTTGTTTTTCTAGTTAGTTCTCTGTTAGGCCCCTATACTACTAGAGTAACCCCTTATTGTTGTTAGTACAACCCACTTATTATATTGATGTACCCATGTAGTGCCCATATTGTTACTATTGTGCCCAATTGAAGCCCACTATTATTATTATTGCCCTTACATTATTATTGTTATGTCGGCTCTGATTATGTTATGACCCCTTAGACTCCTATATATAGAAAGTGGGTCTTTTCATTTGTATCATCCAAGAATTGTTCATTTATGTAATGTAAAGGAGGTTGCCCCCTCGAAGAGGTTGAATTCTAAGGCATTGATCTATTTTTTTTTTTTTTGAGCTGGATTCATAACATATGCTTACACTTAGTATCGCCATGCATTCACATTCACATTTGCTTTAAGTTGCCCATAGGCGTGTCTGGGCAACCTTGGCCCGGACTCTACCTCATCAAGACATCATTGCACAATCCTGAGAGGGGAAGGCTCTATCTTCCTTTTAGGAAATGCACATTTCTGCCCAGTGACTATCCTCTGGTATTGCATTGCACAATTCTGAGGGACAGTGATCGCTGGCCCAAAGCATTGTGCAATGCAGTCACTGAGCCTGCAACCATTGCCAGCTGAGATTGCGCATTACATAATTCCAATAGTTAGCAGTAAGACTAGACTGTGCATTGCACATTTCCAATGGTCAATCACCCTCCTAGTAGCCTAGATTGTGCCTTGCAGTCTTGGCAGTTAGTCTCCCGACCTCCCGGAGGAGATTGTGCAACCTTCATGATCAGTCACACAGGTATGTTGCAAGTCATTTCTCAAGTTCATTTTTGTTTTCGGTTGACGGATTTCTTGCCATGAGTGTTTCCATGTCTCCAGGTATCGCAAATGTTCATCTTCCTCTCAGCAATATAGGCATAATGGTTTCCAAAAGAGCAGAATCAAAGACACCGTTCAGAGGACACTTGGGGCTACAGTCAATCAAGTGTCTATGGACTTCCCTACCCATTAAGACATCAAGTTGTTCGTAGACAAGGACATCAAAATATGATGGAATTAGCATCACAGTGAGTAGCATCATGAACAGCAGCTGAAGGAAGCATACCAGATGCAATGAATGCAAGAGGAAGGTTGTTGACAACACAGAAGCAGAACAAAGTTGCAAGCTCAAGAAGATCCACTTGTGGTGAAAACAACTTTAGAGACTCAGGCTATGAGGTGATAACGCGACATGAAGATCGTGGGAAGACAAATAATGGAACAAAGAAGGAGTTGCATGTGCTGAAGCAACAACTCAAGGAAGAACATGACCTGCACTAACAAGCAAATGAGTTGTAGCAGGAACAGGAACAGCAGGGGCCACAACATGCACTCATGGATGAAAATGCACCCATACAAGTTATAGATCCATCCCAACAGCTAGCACAGAGCAGACATGGTGTGTAGTGTTGTTGATCGCATGCAAGGGAATTTAGCACCATGCATGTCATTGTGCGCAAGCATGCGATCCAACCCATTCAGCACACTTACCGAGGAAAAGACAAGAAGCAAGTCCAACTAGAGTTGATGTGCATGACCACCAGCACACACTCAAAGATTAACATGAACACTATGCATCAGTGTGTTTCCGGTTTGGCCGCACCCAAGAAGACCGTGTGCATGTTAGCATATCAGTTCGATGGAGGGGCCACACCAATGGACTTGGATGCAATGGAGGCAATGGAGGCAGAAGTTCACTTCAGCAAGATGTCACCATGGAGTGCATGCACACCATCACAGACAACCAAGCTTGGCATCAACTCACCACCTTCACCATCACAAGCATGCCAAAGAGTTGGTCTCACCACAACGAACCGAGTGTCAATGATGTCTTGCATGGTTTGTTCAAGCCATTTTGTCTCACATGGGCACATGTGCATTGTAATGTAACAAGTGTCAATAGTTGGATGTAACATCCATAGAGTAGATGAAGATTTATAAGGGTAGATGAACTATCACAAAGGGGAATGTCAAGGGTAGCCCCAGCCTTTGCTATAAATAAAACCTCATAACTCATTGTAAAGGCTTTTGGTCAGCCAAACTTCTGATAAGACTATCTTGGAGAGAGATTGGACAATATTGTAACGAGCCTTGGCTTCTCTAGTGCGTAGAGCTAGTATACCTCTTTGGAGGAGTAGGAAATTGTGGTTGTAACGTTCCTCTACTGGAACTAGTGGTTGGACATGGATGTATTGTATGACTGGAACTTACACTTCTTAATATAACAAGATCCAACACGTTTCATGCATATGTTGTATTGTATTATATGTTATCTTGTTTGCTCTAAATGGTATAGTTATTGGTTTGCTTACGCATGAATGTACAACTATATCTGTATGTATGTATGAATCCTTTTGAAATGTGATTTTGGTTTAACCATCACTTTGGATTGCTTGCTAACTTGCTTTCCATGTTGTGATGCATCTTCGCTTGTGTGTTCCCTTCTTAACTGTGTGCTATCACAACATTCCAATAGGCGCACTCATCTCAACCCCTGTGTGTTAGAACCTTTCATGCACCTTCCTTGGCTCACTGCATCTATCACACCCTTGTTACCAACAAAATTATCTTACTTGCCTCTGTGTGAAATCGCGGTCAAGGCACTACTGTATGACCCACTGCTGGGACTCCTACACCAAATGTTTTGAGGTCTAATTGGGACTTCTTACTGGGGAGATCCTCTATCATGTTGGCAGGTCTAGCACTGTTAACATATTGTTATGTTAGAGTACACTCTTACAGAGAAGAAGGATGCAGAAATTTTTACCAAGGGCCTATCAAGGGGAAAGTTTTAGTTTCCCAGAAGCAGGATTGGGGTTGTTAAAAATACCTTCCTCACTAACATGGAGTGTTAAAATTGTAGCAATGAAGGGATTCTTTTGACTTGTTCCTAGTCAAAGAAGTAGATTCGAAAACAATATCTAAGAAATTTGAGTTAGCCATAAGTTAACATGTGTGATGTGACCTATCACTAGTTTATTGTCAGTTAATTTGAGTTAGATGGATTTCAGTGATTTGTGTGCAGTTGATTTCTATAATTTTTCAATCTAATTGGGTTAACTACTAGTGTCTATTAGTTAACCAATCTCTAGTCAAGAATAGAGATAGTTTAGAGTCTAGTTGAGAGGTTTGAATTTTCTTAACTCAACTAACTCTCTGTTAACTAGCTCCAACTACTAAAATTAGCTCTTGTTGGTCATGCAATTTCAATTTCCCATTGACACTAGATGGAGGCACAATTGTAATCATTATTGTACGATAATTTTTGTGTACAGACTTGAGAATTAAGAAAGCCTGTTTCTCTTGGGAAGTTCCCAAGAAAATAGGAGATTCCCTATTTTTTAGGGGCCGAATTGTGCAAGGAAATAGGAGCTTTTTTACATGTTGATTTTTCTAAGTGTTGGGAAGTTCTTCAGGAGGATTTATCAATATTGCATAGGATTCAAGCTTGAAGCAGATTCTTTGTAATAGATAATATTTCTCAGTTGATAATACAAGCAAAAGGGGTTTATCCTAGTTGGGTTCCCCAAATAAATATTGTGTTGAATGTGTGATTGATATATTGTAATTGTGTTTCTATTCTTTGTTTTCATTCTGTATAATTTTGAGTAGAAGAAATCTTGTGTCTTTTGTTATTAGTTTGATATCAATAGTAATTACAAGATTTTCAGGATTTTCTACAAAGCCCAAAGAGCTAAACATATGATTTAGTTCCAATTCCATTTATGAGTTCCCACCATATGTTGGATCATAGTTTTTAGGACACGATTGATGGCATATACTTTACCATTGGCTTGAAGATAGTAGGGAGTGAACTTCTTGTGGAAAAATCCCAACTTGGCTGCCAATTCATCCATCGTGCTTGCAAAAGTGAGAGTCGTGATCAGTCACAATCTATTTAGGAGCACCAAACCTAGCAATGACATTGTTGAAGAATAAAGGCACCACAGTGATGCCATCGGAAGAATAGGTAGGCATATCCTCATCCCACTTGGTGAAGTAATCTATGGCCACAATGACATCATTATGACCAATAGATGAGGAAGGCTTGCATTAAATGAAATCGACACCCTTTTTTGTGAAGGGGTTGGAAACAACCATAAGATGAAGGGATCTAGATGCGAACACATTTTATGAGTAAATTGATGATAGGGATGACACTCCTAGACCCCAAAAATAAAATATTTAAATATCAATTGCCAGAAGTACCTAGCATGAAAAAATTTATGGGCATTAGTCAACCCATAGAGATGATCGTCACATGCTCCTACATGGAAATCATTCAAGACTTGATCAACCTCTTCATGAGTTAAACATTGAAAAAACACCATATCAACTCCACAGTGATAAAGAGTATCATCAATGATGAGGTATTATTTAGATTTGTCGCAAATGCTCCAACGTTCATCATGAAAAAGCTCGAGCTGAAACTCCTGAGTATTGTTATAGACATATTTGGGCACTCCAACCCCAATCACATATGTCCATAAACCAAGGGATTCTAAACCCCTAAAAGTGTTGTTTCATACCCTAAAGGATCAAGGTCAACTGATTACATCATTTCCCAACAGTTCTCCCTGAAAAACTGCTCAGAACTAGTCAAAACTGGACCATACAGACTGCTCCATGCTAAGGGTGCGATGCATCTCACCTGTTACACACAAGGGGTGCGATGCATACTGAAAATCCCTTCTGTAGGGTGAGATGAGTGAGAGAAGACAAATGGCAGAGGCAGTTTGCTAGGGGGAAAGTTAAAGAATCTTCTAGAAATTGTTCATATGACACTTGCCTCTCTGAATTCGCCCAGGGATGAGTAAGAGATCATGAATTATCCAAGTGGAACCAAGAACTATCAGTGAAATGACACTAATCAAAATCCCAGAAGCTGACTCACCCCCCTGCAAATATCTATATATGGATCCCCCATCCTAGAGTTCCAGAGGCTGGAATTTTGGTATTTTGTAAGGAAGTGTTGTTGGTTTCTCTGTGAAGCATTGTATTGTTGGGTGATCTAGCCTTTCATGAGGTGAAGAGGGATTTCATGCTGGGAGGATGGTGCTGGATCAGACAACTGGGTTGTAATCCTCTCTTCTACTACTTCTATCAATAAAGTTATTTGAGTTTTCCTCCATATACTTATATATTTCTAAATCTTGTATTTGTGTATGCATTTGTATGGTTAATGTACACCTGATTCTACATTGTTTATGGTTATAGATCTCTATGATTTGATGCTATTTTGCTACTTTGACTCTACAGGTGTTCTTTGAAGCGGGACAAGTGAGAAAGGAGTGGCAAAGCTCTATCAAAGGAGAGAGGAAACAAGCAAGGAGCCAAGCGAAAGATTAAGGTTGGTTCTCTCTGCTTCTCTCTCATATATCTCTCATAAAGGAAAACACAAGTTACTTTGAATTGTTTGTTTCTAAGATATCTACCCATCTTAGTGGGACTAGTAGATCTAAGTAGACACTAGTTTTCCTGGAAACAAAATGGGGACTCCGCTGGGGACAGAATATATTGTTTTTTTGTTACTATTGCTTGCTTTATAAACTACAAACGAAGCCTGAAGTTAAGCCAGCTAGCCTTCGAACTACTTTTGCTATGCAACTGCAAAATAGATCAATGCTGCTTTAGTCAATCTTTGGGTTGGCTTATGAACTGAACATCTGACTTGCAAACATCCTAAGTGCCTTTGTGGTAGCTCAATAACCTCATTAGATCAGCCCCTATACTTTGTTTTTACTGTATATCATAAGCTCAGCCTAAATCCCTAAACTTAGCTTCAAATTGTGGGTGAAAACCAAGCTCAGTCTCGTCCCTAGACCATCGTACTATCTCCCATTGGTAGTCTAGATGCATCACACCTCCCATGTGCTGCAGGTGAGATGCATCCCTATTTCCCTTAAGGACAGGTGCGATGATTTAATGAGACTGTTTCTCTCTCTAGATTTTGGTTTTTTCTCCATTGTTTTCAGCGCTATTCAGTAGTTTTGTTGTCTATGATCAGTATATCACTGTTGAAGCCTTCTTCCTTTACATTATTCAACCTCCATTGATAAGGAATTGTGAATTTTTATGTATTTTTCATCATTTACAGTCCTCCTTTGCAAATAGTAGCTTAATCGAACTGTCGTCTTTTGATTTGAAAGTGTCGCCACTATTGTTTTCAGTCAAGAAAAGGAGTGTCGTAAAGTCTTCCTCTTTTAGATAGACGATTGTACTTTTGCCATTATATTTGATTTGAATTGTCAATTCTTTGAAGTTTCAAAAATAGTTTTCCATTTGAAAGTGAAAGTGTCGTCTTAGTCTTCCTTTTGTTTTTGAAAAGAAATTGCTAAAGTGTTACTTTGAGGAAAAGTAGTTCAAATCTATACTTAGTTTTCTTTTTTTCATTCTCACATTAAGGAAATGGAAAAACAAATACATGCATGTGCATTTGCATTTAGACTGCATGCAAAAATTGATTTAGGAAAAGTGCATTTAGTGTGTGCTCTCTGCTCTCTGTTGAAAGAATCATACTTTTCTTTCCTTAGTAGCTAGGATTTTCATTGCTAAAAGAAAATAAATGACGGTTTATCATTTAGATGGCATATTTAGGAATTGTACATCTACATCATGCGGTGAACCTTGAAAAGCAAAATTCTTAAGAAAGGTAAACTGTAAAATAAACCTCAATAAACATAAAAACGCTTTGGAACCTAACGCCCAACATCTAGAAGTCTAGGCTAGAGACGTATTTCGACGTCGTAAAGCCTGGTAACTATCGTTTTCATCGTAGGTTGGGTGATCCCTCCTCTTTGATACGAAAAGTGCCAATATGGACTTGTGCTCCCACGTATCGTCAAGTATATATTGGGAGACCACAATAGGCTGATATCCTTTATACTTAGGAAGTTGTGTCTATCGCCCTATCAATCGCAATGCACTAAACACAGCATTCTAGAAGATTGACTGTCATACGTAAATTCCTCGGTGATTTCTCTATAATTTACCACCGAGGTGTATATTGCAGTTTTGTGATTGGTTTGGTAATCCCTCTATCTAGATTTCCAGAGTAGTCACTTTTGTTCCTTTTCGACTCCTTAAAAGAAAAGGTCCATCAAGGCACTTGTCACTTCAGGCTCATTAAAAATCGAAGGCGACTAGAGTCATCTTTAGCTTTTTCTCGACATTTAAAAATTGAAAAAGAAAGTTGTGTCAAAGCGTCATAAAATTTGTTTAATTGGGAATAACATCATTGTTCCCTCGTTGGTCTTAGGTTCAGAAAATGGAGTCCACCAATCAAGGATTTCCCCGTGGGGGGAATCCTAGTCCTTTCTCTTCTTGGGGAGATATTGGTGCTCCATACATGGCTACATCGTCCCTTCCAAGACTCACAATTGGCCTGCCAGTATGGCTATTCTCGACCTCTGTCGTTCAAAACACCGTAATTCCTCAGCAATAAAATCAGCAACTAGATGATACTGAAGTTGCTCTCTCGCCTTCTACTTCGTTTGTTTCTCCCTCTCCTTCATCCTCTTTGCGTGGTGAAACTAGTGACACTAAAAACCAAGTAGCTGAGAAGAAGAAGAAAGGGAAGGAGAAGAAGAAGAAGAAACCAACCGCGAAAGAGGGGGAAACCACGCATAGTCTGGAAAAAATCCACACACTGCACCATCCAAACCCAAATCTCAATTTTTCATTTGCAAGGGAGACCACTATCATTGAGATTATCCTTGCATCCCATGGCTCTTGAGAGACTGGTCTCCCTGCTTGCACAATCCGGTGTCTTCAACCTCTGTCGATCATGTTGAGAGCACACTATCAACTAGTGAAAATGAATTCAATGGGAAAAAAGGAAGATCTAAATTTCCTTGTAGGTTGTGTGAAGGAAATCATGCCCTCCACCATTGTCCTTTTCTCGAAAAAGCTAAAAGAGTCTTGGATAACTGTCCTACTTCACCGCAACGACTTCCACCTAGATATAAGAAACTCTTGCCAAGTCCATCACTAGTTGAAAATCTCACTGACATACCTCTGTTGTCGGTCAAAATGCCTATCATTGAAGATAAACCCTCTGAGTCAACACTGGACCAAAGTCAATAGGTCAATATGGCAGTTCCACCTTCAAATGATACAGCCTACAAAGAGAATGAGAACGACACCATTGAAATTCTTTTTGTTAACACAAAGTTTGATGAACATGGGGGAAATCTACCTATTCCTCTACCATAGGAGGGAAGTTCACCATTTCAAGAGATTCATCTAGCCATTTATTTGGTCCCTCCTCCAAGAAATCTAGTTGTTTCCTTTGATTGGAATCTACTAGCAGGACCCCGCCTACCAGCTAATGTACCATTCCAAATCATAGTACAAGCTTATAGAATGATCATGGCTGGCACTATCATAGATGAAGGGGCTTCCGTGAGTATCATTTCCTCAACTGCTGGGAAAGTGCTTGGTTCGCCATCGCTTCTGCCTGAGATTTGAAATTTGTCAGGCTTCAATAAAGGAACCAGTCGACCGTTAGGGATCCTTCCAAATTTGCCTATAACTTTGAGAAGGAAAATTGTTCATTTCAACATGATGGTAGTCCAAGGGCCCCTATATTACAATCTACTCCTTGGGCATGAGTACAATTATAGCATGGGAGCTATTGTTTCCTCACTCTTTCAAGTGATTTGTTTCCGTATGAAGGAAGAATGGTACAACTTGTTGACCAAATTTCATTCCCTGGTTCAAACACGACTACTAGTCAAATGCCATCCCTAAATGGTCTCTTTGCACAAGGAATGTCTCATCAACCTCCAATCCATCCACCTGATTACCATGAGTGATTCGGTGAATGTGATGAAACCCAAGGTGCATGCACCCTGGTCTCCTTCGGTAGGCAAACCCAGATATAAGATAAATTTCCTCATAGGATATATGACCAGTCTGACACATCCATCCTTTTAGGATATGGGATTAGTCTGGAATAGGATTTCCTCATCGAAGGTTTTGCGATTGGAGGTGGACCCACGCCATTCACCTTTGTGTATCTCGATGGGAAAAGCCAAGGAAGAGTTTTATCTGCAATGCCGACGAAACAATATTTCTTTAATGCAAGGACTTCCATATGGTAACTTGGAAACTCTACTTTTCTTTCTACTTGGGGGCATGCAAACCTTTTTTACGCAAGTGAAAAGCGACCAACGTAACTCTAACCCCGTAGTATTTTACTAACTTCAACTTCTTAGGTTAGGTGATTGCTATGATCCACCATTCACCTTTGCCGGTGTCGATGGCACCGACAAAGAAAAGGAAATGTTTTATACAAAACTATCCTACCTAACCTCAGTAGTTCATTAACCCCTAGTATAGTTAGTTTTGTAGTTGGTCGTCTCTAGCCTTCATAGAAAAGGCATTAAGCAAAGTTTCGCATGCGGCAAGCTTATTAAAAAATGAACCTACTAATGAGAGACATCCTTAAAGACGACTGGAACAAGAAATGTTTCCACAAAGTTCAAGCTCATTAAAAAATAAACCTAGCACTGAGCATAGTTTTCAAAGATTCAAGCTCATTAAAAACTAAATCCACCCTCGGTAAATAACCATTGTGATCCCATTGCTATCAGCTTTTGAGCCTTGGTCGTGTTCTTACCATCGCCTCCACTCTTTTAGCCGATCATATGCCTCCACTTGATTGTTTACCCTTTTGACGAACAGCTACAATGAGTGATTATGTTAGCCACCTTCTTTACACTGCCATGTTTGAAAAGTTCCAAACTTACCTGAAACCAGTTGCTACTTGAAAACATCACTCGTTCCTCAAAAACGAGTCTCTTTTAAGCTCTTTTTAGACTCGTAAAATATGAAAAGATTGCCAAGCTACTAGCCTTTCCAGCTTGTTAAAGTAAAGGGGAGTGCCATCCCTCCTCTATATTTTAATCTTTTTGGACTTGAGGGATCATTACACAAAAAGATTGAGCACTTGTCTTGTTCGGCTCGCTAAAACTATCGAAAAGTCATCCCTTTCGTATTATTTTATACTTTTTCGGACTTAAGGGATTATACCATGAAAAAAGGACTACTAGAGTTTCCTTTCTGTCTCTTTTTAGACTCTCTAAATATGAAAAGGACCGAGTTGTCTTTTTTGTTAAACTCGTTAAGATAATAGCGACGAACTTTTCCATATGGACAAGAGCGAGTTTCACTATCGCTAAGCTCACTAAAAAATAGTGACAGGTTTGCCCGAAGAGCAAATTATAGAATAAGCATATGTTATCCTCCTCGAGCTTGACAAAAATAAAGAGGTACTAGTCAGCAATGACTAGGGAAAAAGGGAAGAAAACTTGAAGAACTTCATTGGTAGAAGGTCGCTCTTGAACATGACACTTTCACTCCATCACCATGATTGAGTCAGGTTGGGTTATTCCTTTCACCAGTCATATCACCATTGGTCCTCCGTACCATCCATTTTTGGGGTTAACGCTACCAATCCATCTCAATGTCGTCGATATGTTCAAGAGAAGTCGCTCAGAGAATTCACCAACCCAGCTAATGCCTCATCCACTGCAATACCTTCACGCTCCATTATTTCATGACCACCACCCTGAACCTTATATCATCAGACCATTTCCACCTCCACAAAATCATTTGCTCCATTTCGTGTCATAGAAGTGGGATTCATTAAGGCCCTCCTACGATGGGTCACTTCTTGTCGACTTCAGCTCATTATCCAAGAAGTTGACTTAGGAAAAACCCTTTCAGTACTTTGAAGCTTGCATGCCTCAATGGCAATTTTCTCACTTCCAGCGACAGGTTTACATCAATGGCCTTCGACCGAAAGATTTTGCATGGTGTTCGACATTGACTCATGTATTCACACCATGTGAATTGTACTGCAGTACCTTGAGGGTCATTATCATTATTGATGATTCCTCTCGCGCCTGTTAACAACTTACATCATTGGCTGGTAATCAGGTGATGTCTTTCCATCTTTGACTTCAAAACATCTTCTCACATGGATCGACTTGTACATCGGGAAAATATTGAACGAGTTTGAAGACCCCGAATCTAGTTTCATCCATCTGGGCTGCGATATATTCAGGAAAATAAAGACAGCAAATGTACTTCATAGTTGCACAGATAATCATCCAAGCTAAGGGATGATGGCTCTACCAGAATCATCACTCTGCCACACAGACGATTGTCTGTCCTATGTACATGAAAATGAATTTATAAGGCTGAGCTTGGGAATGCCCACCTCAGCTAGATCATGAAAATATTATAAAGATAATGTATTGTATTGTATCTTATTACAGGTCACCTTCTAGTTCGAAAAACCTCGGATCCTCATGATCAAGCATTTCACCCGACATCAAAAGATTTACGAACTCACACTTTAGGGGACAATTGTTATAGGCATATTTGGGAACTACAACCCCAATCACATATGTCCATAAACCAAGGGCTTCTAAACCCTTAAAAGTGTTGTTTCATACCCCAAAAGGATCAATATCAACTATTACATCATTCCCCAGAAGTTCTCCTTGAAAAACTGCTCAGAACTAGTCAAACCTGGACCATACAAACCGCTCCATGCTAAGGGTGTGATGCATCTCACCTGTTACACACAAGGGGTGCGATGCATATTGAAAATCCCTTTTGTTGGGTGCGATGAGCAAGAGCAGACAAATGGCAGAGGCAGTTTGCTAGGTGGAAACTCAGAGAATCTTCTAGAAACTGCTCATATGACACTTGCCTCTCTGAATTCACCCAAGGATGAGTAAAAATATCATGAAATCTCCAAGTGGAACCAAGAACTACCAGTGAATTATAACTAATCAAAATCCCAGAAGCTGACTCACCCCCTGTAAATATCTATATATGGATACCCCACCCTAGAGATCCAGAGGTTGGAATTTTGGTATTTTGTAACGAACTGTTGTTGGTTTCTCTGTGAAGCATTGTATTGTTGGGTGATCTAGCTTTTCATGAGGTGAAGAGGGCTTTCATGCTGGGATGATGGTGCTGGATCAGACAATTGGGTTGTAATCCTCTCTTCTACTACTTCTATCAATAAAGCTATTTGAGTTTTCCTTCATATACTTGTATATTTATGAATCTTGTATTTGTGTATGCATTTGTATGGTTAACGTACATCTGATTCTACATTGTTTATGGTTATAGATATCTATGCTTTGATGGTATTTTGCTACTTTGACTCTATAGGTGTTCTTTGAAGCGGGACAAGTGAGAAAGGAGTGGCGAAGCTCTATTAAAGGAGAGAGGAAACAAGCAAGGAGCCAAGCGAAAGACTAAGGTTGGCGCTTTCTACTTCTCTCTCATCTATCTCTCATAAAGGAAAACATAAGTTACTTTGAATTGTTTGTTTCTAAGATAGCTACCCATCTTAGTGGGACTAGCAGATCTTAGTAGACACTAGTTTTCATGGAAACAAAATGGCGACTCCTTGCTTGTTTCCTCTCTCCTTTGATAGAGCTTCACCACTCCTTTCTCACTTGTCCCACTTCAAAGAAAACTTGTAGATTCAAAGCAGCAAAATACCATCAAAGCATAGAGATATATAACCATAAACAATGTAGAATCAGATGTACATTAACCATACAAATGCATACACAAATACAAGATTCAGAAATCTACAACTATATGGAGGAAAAATCAAATAGCTTTATTGATAGAAGAAGTAGAAGAGAGGATTACAACCCAGCTGTTTGATCCAGCACCATCCTCCCTGCATGAAAGCCCTCTTCACCTCATAAAAAGGTAGATCACCCAACAATACAATGCTTCACAGAGAAACCAACAGCACTTCCTTACAAAATACAAAATTCCAGCCTCTAGATCTCTAGGATGAGGGATCCATATATAGATATTTGCAAGGGGGTGAGTCAACTTCTGGGATTTTGATTAGTGTCATTTCACTAATAGTTCTTTGTTCCACTTGAAGATTTCATTATCTCTTAATCATCCCTGGGTGAATTCAGAGAGGCAAGTGTCATATGAGCAGTTTCTAGAAGATTCTCTGAGTTTCCACCTAGCAAACTTCCTCTACCATTTGTCTTCTCTCACTCATCGCACCCTACAAAAGGGATTTTCAGTATGCATTGCACCCCTTGTGTGCAACAGGTGAGATGCATCACACCCTTAGCATGGAGTAGTCTGTATGGTGCAGTTTTGACCAGTTCTGAGCAGTTTTTCAGGGAGAACTTATGGGAAATGATGTAATCAGATGACCTTGATCCTTTAGGGTATGAAACAACACTTTTATGGGTTTAGAATCCCTTGGTTTATGGACATATGTGATTGGGGTTGTAGTGCCCAAATATGTCTATAGCAAGTATGGAGATAGAGTAAGATATCTCCACACCAATAATCAATATTGCAACACCCTCCTCCCACATCTACCCAAGTAACCATACCAACCAGGGTAAAAATGAGACGAGAGGCTACTATGATTATATTCAACCTCCTATGTGACCTTAAGGAAGTGGAATCGATAGAACATCACACGCAGTCATCCAACATTATCAATAGAACCCTCAGGAGACAATTCATCCACTCATACAACCTATCCCTGGGTCCCACTGCTATTCTGGATCTCTTATGCCATATTTTCTCTCATGTTATGGTCAAGGGAATGAACAAAAACCTAAATTCACTCTCACAAGCTTACTTTCCAGTGACCAGGGACCAAAATTACCAGTTTTATGCCATCGACCTTGAGATTTAAGACACTTTCAGGCCCAGAACCCAAGCCACTGCCTAGAATGGAGTGATAGCTTAGGATTAGTAAAAATATAGGGAAACAATGAAGCAAAAATAAATAACTGAACAAGACCATAACCACACCCCTACTAGCCATGACAGACATTTCATCAAACACATCACCAACATGTAACCTACAGGTGTAAACAATAGAATTAAGTGTAGGGATCTCATACTTATATGGGAATCACTATGAACCAGTGTTCCCTCATTTCATGATCCAAATTCGATCCATAAAGAATGATTAAATAGAGCCATGGCTATGCCAGGTTAGGACAGACTTTAAAGAATTTACAACAGCGATCAAAAACACCTCTAAACCAGTGGCAATGGCAGCCAGAGTGGAACGACAAGGACCTCGGTCAAAGTGCGTTGACTAAGGTGCATGGAGACTGCACAAGAGACTGCGCGAGAGGCGAATTTAGTCCCTAGGAGGCCCGGATCAGGAAACAAAGGAGGTTTTTGATGCACTAATCGCACATCGTTGGGCGAAAACCCCAAATTGGAGAAGCCCTGAGTGCTCGATCACATGAGAGCTGGGAAAAATGTGGCATAAAGGCTAAAGCGCTAAAGGCGGAACCCACTCCAAAAATCAGTGATATTGATCGAGGGCGTCCATGGGTAGTAAGCTATTTCGAAGGAAACGAAGAGATTCCACTTAGCACCTGACGCATGGCAAGTGGAGGAGAGAGAAAACCATCGCTCATCGCACATTAACGGTCAAGCTAGTCAACCGCGCGGGATGAGTGAATGGCATCATATTTGGAGGCCCCAGATCTAATGGTTGAGATCACGCCAGATGGGAAAGCGGAATCAGCAGGGGATTAAGCCGCAATTTGTAAATATTTGACGTTCGATTTGACCACCAAGGTGGTAGAGGACTCATTCCACAACGTAATGGAAAAACTAAACCGACGAAGCGAATTGGCACTGCTGCAGGAGGACATGTGGCCACTCCCTGTGAGCCTGATGATGACGCCGAACAGGGAACTCCAAGCGAAGCTGTAGCAGGTGATCCAACGGGAAGTGGAAGAGAAATCGAAGAGCCATGGGTACGAATGGCCTTAAAGCCTTGCAGAGGAAAAGCAAAAAGACAACCCACCAGAACCCTGAGAGGAAGACGGAACACATAAAGGAAGAACAAAGAGAAGAAAGATAGTGAATCAACAGCAAAACAGAAGACAGAGGGCCAAGCTGACTGAAGGCAACATCAAGCACCAGAGAGCTTGAGGGATTCAAGCCATCCCAGAGAGGATCTGTCCGAAATGAACACCACATTGGGCTCTCTCCATTATAGACCAGAAGGTCACAGAGCTCGTAAGGAAAAGAGTATGTGTACTCTAATGGCTTGGGGAATCCAAGAACCACACTGCCAAGCAAATTCCATTTCAGGAGACTCACATTGAGCTCCTTCATTGTAATTCTCTGCTTCAATACATAATAAAAGAAGGCCACCACTGAAAGCTAGACCGAAGATGTAGCCCTGGAAGGATAGGGTGAACTCCTTATTAATTTTTTGTGTTCTTGTATTTGCTTATTGTGTTTCTCTGTTGTTTTCCATTTCAAGTGTCTATGTATTTGCAATCTGATCGATCCGTTGCTTAAATAACATAGACTTACACACCAACATATGAGTTTGTAATACCTTCATTTAATAAATCTTAACTGAGGTCACTCATAGGGTGATTATCAGATCAAGTGGTATCAGAGCTCTAGGCTGTAAGGTTAGACAAGCTTGTGTTGGTTTAGCTGTTGAATTCTCACTAGATCAAAGCTCAAATTAGGATAAGTAGAGTTGGTCGAAACTAATCCTGAAATTGGGAGAGTCTATCCTTAGAAGACAATGTCAGAGGAAGGTTCTATGGGGCCAGACCCTCAATTCATAGAGAGTTTCTTAGCTATAAAGTCTATGGTAGAAGAAATGTATAGAGACTTTAGAAAGCATAAGGATGAAGATTCATCAGGTTCTAAACAAGATAACGAAGAAGATGAATCTCATTCCCATGACCACTCAAAAGGAAAAGGGAAAGAGGAAAGCTTTATCACACCTCCTATTAGTGTTGTGGATAATAAGAAAGCATCTTTGATCAAGATAGATGTTAAATTTGATTTTCCTATATATGATGGAGAGCTAAATGCTGAAAAATTGGACAATTGGATTAGAAAAATTGATGTGTATTGTAGAGTGCAAAACATCGACTCAGACAAGAGCAAAATTCAACTGGCAAGCCTACGCCTAGGAGGCACTGCCTTGGTTTGGTGGGAAGGCAGAACCCAACCTGACATGAAAATACATGGGAAGACTATCTCTGTCTGGAGTGACTTTGTTTCTGCAACCAAGAAGCAGTTCTATCCATTGGGCTACATGCAACAAGCCATGATGAGTTGGCAAACTCTTCGGCAGTTGAAAGGGCAAAGTGTGCAAGGGTACACTAAAGAATTTAGAAAGAGAGCATTGATTCTATGGATCTCATTAGACTCACCAGAGACTATTTTAAAGTACATTGGTGGTCTATACAACTACATGAGGCATACCATCCTCATGTTTAATCCAACTAGTATAGATGAGGTATCTGTACAAGCTACTGATCTAGAAGCTCAAGGAAAGAATGGAAATCCAGAAGTTGGGGGACCATCCCAACCCACTGCGAGCAAGAACAAAGACAAAAGAAAGCAGAAGTGGAAAGCAAGGAAGGCTAACACTGCACAGAAAAACAAAGCTTCATGCACTCACTATAAAAAGGAGGGGCATGATGATGAGCATTGTTGGATTCTACATCCAGAGTTGAGACCTAAGAAGTTCGAGGGCAAGAAGAAGAAGACTGTTGCAACTGTTCAGAAAGATTTGGGGTCAGACTCGGGAGACGAAACAATCATTGCAGCCATAGGTATAAAAGGTAAGAATTTTGAAGCATCTACTAGTAATTCTGCTTAAACTATTATTGATGAAGAACATGAGAGAAAAAGACATGAGCCTTTCCATATTCGAGTTATTTCCAAACATCAAAAGATTGATACTTTGTTTGATAGTGGCTCACAAGTAAATTTGATTTCTGAAGCAATTGTAAAGAAATTGGGATTAGCTACAACACCTCACAAGAAACCATACCCATTAGGATGGTTGAATGATAAAGCACAACTACAAGTGACTAGACAATGCAAACTAAAGTTTTCTTTTGGGTCAGCATTTGTAGATGAGGTTGAGTTAGACATAATTCCTTTGGATATATGTGGAATTGTTTTAGGAAGTCCTTACTTGTATGATAGAAAAGCTATTTTCTATAGAGCTAAGAACAAGTATCTACTTGTTAAAGATGGAATCGAATACTTTGTGAGAGCTCACAAGCTCAAGAATAATTATACTCTAATAAATTTTGGGTAGATGAAAAGAATGATAAATTCATGCAAACAATTATTACTAATGGTTGTAAAGGAAAATAAACCTGATAAAACCAATGTATTTGCGGGCTGTAATGCTAAGTAGCAAGCTGATATAGAAAATATTGTTTCAGAGTATGATGTTCTGTTTAAGGAACCTAAAGGTCTGCCACTCAAAAAGGAAATAGTACATGATATTATTTTGCAGCAAGATGTTCCATTGCCTAACATTGGAATGTACAGGTTGTCTACCTTAGAGAATGTTGAAATCAAGAAGCAGGTGCAAACGTTGCTCGAGAAGAGGTTCATCAGGCCTAGCACATCACCATGTGGGTCACCAATCGTTTTGGTGAGAAAGAAAGATGGCTTATGGAGAATGTGCATTGACTATCGAGCACTGAATAAGATACCAATCAAAAATCGTTATCCCCTTCGTCGCATAGATGATCTTTTAGATCAATTGAAGGAAGTTGTTTATTTCATCAAGCTAGATTTTCACAGTGAATACCATCAAGTCAGAGTTGCAGAGCAAGATGCATGGAAGACTTCTTTCAAAACAAAGCAGGGATTGTATGAATGCCTGGTTATGCCTTTTGGCTTGACCAATGCTCCTACTACTTTCATGAGATTAATGAATGATGTACTCAGGCCTTTTCTTGATGATTTTTTTATTGTTTATCTGGATGACATTCTGATTTTTAGTAAAACGTGGGAAGAACACTTAAAGCATGTTAAGCAGACATTAGATGTTTTGAAAAGAGAAAAAATTTATGTTAAACTCTCAAAATGTGAATTTGGAAAAACATCTCTAAATTATTTGTGTCATATAGTAGGGGGTGGTGAATTGAAAATAGATCCCTCTAAAGTGGCAGTCATTGTAAACTAGCCTAAACCCAATTCCACTACAGAAGTGAGAAGCTTCTTATGAGTAGCACAATATTGGAGGAAGTTCATTTCTAATTTCTCCTCAATTTCAGCTCCCTTACATGCTTTGACAAGATTGAACAAGGTGTTTCAGTGGGGAGGCAAACATCAGAAAGCCTTCGACACCTTGAAAGAAAATATTAGTACAGCACCTGTACTAGAACTTCCTGATCTACAAAGACCATTTGAGATCCAAATAGATGCCAATGACTATGCCATGGGAGCAGTGTTGACACAGCATGGTAAACCCATATGTTATCATTCTGAGACTTTTAATCCTACAATAGTTAACTATCCTACATATGGTAAAGAATTGTATTCATTAGTTTAGAGTGTGAAAAAGTGGAAACATTACTTAATGGGCAAAGAGACAGTAATACATACTGAACATCAACCACTTCAATATCTACACTCCCGGACTAAGTTGCAGTAATCAAGGCACTATATATGGATGGGTTTTCTACAATAGTTTCATTTAGTCATCAGATATAAAAAGGGCATACATAACAAAGTTGCAGACATGTT
>APFE030089598.1:37294-84780 GCA_000404065.3 Pinus taeda
TTATTAATATTAAATAAATAGTTAAAAAAGAAAAAGAAAAAGTAATTAATAATTATGAATCAAGCCAACATCATAACACAAATAGATATCAAATTTCCTTTTAAACAACTATTTATAGCTCCATAATTCTCATGACTCTCTTCTCAAAATACTGATCTCATTGCCCTGATGATGGACTCACCTAGCTAGTCTGAAACATTGGTTTCATAAAAGGTTCACAGGTTTTCCACTAACATAACAAGTGTAAGCCATCCTCAGGTCCATGAAGTAGTCCTCATCTGATCTGCAACATGCTATCCATGATGTTTGGTAGTAACATGTTGCATGAAATCAGCCACATCTATCCCAACATCATCATCCATCTGCAAAACATCCATCTCCTCAAAGTGAAGAGATCATCCCATCAAACTCTGACTCTCGATGTGCCACATCCAGGTCCATGAAGCAACCTCCATCATATCTGCAAGGTGCCATCCCTTAAATCTATCATAGAAACAAGTATACACCTATCTCATCTATCCATATGCTACCCATGATCATAGATCAATCAGCTCTTATGTGTCCAAAGAGGTTAAGTCTCGGCTCAACCCTAGCCCAAGTGTTGTCACCAAGGCATCATCATTGTTCTAACTCCATCACTCCAAAGTGTCTCATATCGATCCTCCACATCAAGTCACTCTTTAAAGCCATTCCCATACATGTACTTGAAAGTATGCACCCCATCCTGCATCAAAGTCTTTGACCTCAGCTTCTTAATGCATCAGATCCTCCCAGTCCACCATATATGAAGTCCCCAAAAGTCACAACCTCATGTCATCATGAGCACCATGAGTCATCTCCAACCAACATCTTAGCAAACATACAAGTCTCGGCCCAAAGGTCTCTGCAAGATGCCTTAGCTCTCCATGTAGTAGGAATGCTCCACAATCTGCTCACAACTCCATCCAAGTCCATGGCCTTGTTGTACATAGGTGCACAACCTCTCCATCACCTCATAATAAATCTCCATGTCACATTAGCAATCCACCTGCACAACATCCCTGCCTTGGCACTCCTCATTGAATGCCCATAATTGACACCTCTACAAGTGCTCCTGCATAATCTCCCTACATAAGACTGCCATGCTCCATGTCTCCAACCTGATGTCCATGACTAAGTTGCCCATGTAGTCCAACTAAGTAGACCAATCACAAAAATTGGTCATCCCCATCCAAGTCTGCAAATCTGGTCTAGTGAACTCTGTCATCCAACCATATCATCATCATATCATGAGTCTCTTCCATCATAGATCCCCCAATAAAGGTTCCACCAAGACTTCCTCTCTTGGTCTTGGCCATGAGAATTCCACCCAAGTATCATCATACCCAAGTGTGTGCCCTCTTCATTCTATCCATGAGTCATGCCAGGCACTTAGCCAATTCTCGATGTGGCTAAAGCATGACCCAATCCTCCGCAATGATCATCATGTTCCTCCCTTGTCACGGGCCCTTGTACCTTCTACCATAAGGTCACAAACAACCACAACAAGTCCTACAACAGTAAAAAATCCTTGCTTCTCTGTACAAGGTCTCATCATAGATATCCATGGTAAGATCCTCCCTTGCATCGACAAACTGATTTTTACCTTCTCTGCATACGATTCGTCTCCCAAATGCTCAAGTGAAACACAAATATCAATACTTACTTCATCATCATCATCATGAGGCTCCTCCATGTGAGTATCCTCATCCATCCATGTCTACAAACTACATGATCCTGGTTCAACTTGATCGATCTCAAGTTCATCCTCCATCATTGTTATTTTTGCAACATCCTCAAACATCATGACTTTATTTTCCTTCTCAGCACAATCTGCAACTTCATCCTGCTCCATTGTCCAACCAAGTTGAAGAAGTTCATCTTCAACATTCTTTTCCAAGACTTCAAGCTTCTCTCGAATCCGGGGATTCTCTTCTTTCATATGTTTCAACCTGTATAAGGTAAGCAAGAGCTTCCCTTCACATTCTTCCAAACCTACCATGCCTTGTCATTTAGCTTGGTCCAAGCGCGAAGCTTCTCCTCTGCTAAACCTATTTCACCATTCACCTAAATCACCTTGATATTCCACCTGTCACCTACAAAACTTGAACTCTCTTTCAAGTCTTCAGTCTTCGTAGAATCATCTCCTTGATTTAGTTCACCAAGTTTCCTGCAAAACATGGACTAGCTTTGATACCACCTATCATGCCCCTACACTTGCGGTAGTCTTTCAACCACTTATAGTGAGGTGTGGCATTACCAACCGCTTTCTTTTAACCAATACTTATGATTGTAGACTACAACATTCCATAATTAATTTTATTTTTGTTACCAAGTATTATTCTTTTATCCTTTATACAAGTGAAAGACCATAACATTCACATAAACAACATTATACAATAGGAATGCACAAGAGTATAAAGGGAGGGTAACTCCCTCCAATATGAGTATGCTCGAATCAATATATATAATATTCTTTTACAAGTACAAGTTAAATCTTGGGAAACACCAAATTTACACTTAGCCAATTTCCAAACTTTGGAAAACTTGGTTGCCCAGCTCGTCGACACCTCCACACGGTTGCTGCATGACTCACCAACACTTTGTTCACCTTGTTGCACGATTTTGTTGTTTTCCCAACTTGGGCATGCCTCGTTGTAACCAAGTCGCGACACATGGGTGCCTCTGCACGAGTCACACCTCCATTCACAATCTCAACATTTCACTGTTTCCACTGTTTCATCATGCACGGTGCGCCCTCACCTGGCCGCCCATCTGCACAACCTCACCGTGTCAATCAACTCACCTCTGTGCACGGCGCACCCTACCCAGGTCACCCGTTCAGCACCTCAGCTTGTTCATTCAATGAACACCCTACTTGGGCCTCCCATCATGCACGCCTACACGGATGCCCTCACCGGTCGCCCGTCATGCACACCTACCCAGACACCCTCACTGGTCACCCGGATGCCTAGCTCATCAGCAGGCACACCCGTCATGCAGCCCTACCCGGTGCCTTCGTTTCACCGGCAACCTCGCCTTCAACTGGTACCTTATGCGATCTTCATGCGACCTTTTCCAAGTCTTAGGTGCATCTGGCTACACCTCAACTTCGCACTTGTACCTCCGTGTGACTGCGCCTTCCTTCTTGATTGAAGGTCAAAGTTCGATGATACAAATGAACCTGGACACATATAATATATACGCTCACCAAGTGTCATGCTACTTCCTCAGCCAACCCTTACAATTTAGTAACCAATGCTTCCATCCAAGTTTGTGGCTAGTCGGCTCGTCGACCAATGCCCTCAACATTACCTCTCCATCGTCAACTTCATAGATGGATTGCCCATGCTTATCCATCATATAAACATGGATCACGCACCTCCTTCTCATGTGTATTATCACTCGCTATCCACGCACTTCTTGTGATGAGCTCGCACTTACATTATCCAACTCATTTGCTCACTAACCGAGTCGTTCTTCGTGCCAGAGGCCATGGTAAGAACCGCAGGTCATTACAATATTCCTCTTAGGGCAGACCACAATCTCACTCGAGGTAGAATTGGGAGATGTTAGAACAAGGTTTCTGCTTCGAGAAGGCTATGTGGTGTAGAAGCAAGGTGTTTCTTTAGCCAAGGGCCTGATACACCCTTTGTGAAGCCTTATCTTCATAATCATAGACTTAAAGTGATTTCTACTTAAATAGATCTATGAGCTTCGCCTAATTGTTCTAACATGCATAAGTTATCATACAAAAGTAGATCTAGACCTTCGCAGTACAATTAAAACAATATTTCAGAGCATCGAATCATAATTGATCATAAACATAGAAACATATAAATATACAGAGAAGACACATCATTTCTTCATATAGGATTTTTTACTTCAGATATTCAATGAATACACTTCTTTTGGCCCTGTGCACACAGTTGCAGGGGCCTACACACTCAACTATGGACTTTCCAAGGTCTCCACACACTTAGCTACAGGAGCCTCCCCCTTCACCATAATACACAATTACAAACATAATAGATTCAAAATCTCATTCATTCACTAAACTTAACTTATGACTCCTAGATGTCTTCCTTTTATATCTTTTACATTACATTACCATGGCCTGCGAACCATGGGAGCCTCTCATTACTTAATCAAAATAGCCCACGCCTTTATAAGATAAGGGGATTTGACCTGCATAAAATCCCCTTTGACTCTTAACGTTCTTCGCTATTAGCGCTCCACTCAAAATGCAGAGACTTTACAATACTACATCAAAATTGATTCAAAATTTAGGCAAAACTTATAACTAGGGAACCCCATCCCAACAGTTTGCAAATACACCACAACAGAAGCTTGAAAAACGTGGCCCAAATTCATAGAGCAAGGGATAGAGTAAGAAAATCCAACCTTAAGATAACCAACCCATGTAATAGAAAAATAAGGGAAATGGGAAGTTGAGAAGGGACACGAGAAAGTGGTGTGATTTCCACAAAATCTTGTGGAACAAAACTAATAAATTCTACTAAAAGAAATCATTGTTAGAAAAGATTAAGGATGAGGAAACATAGTTTCACTCTAATTTTGAGATAGAACATGATAAAGGAAATTATATAATTGGTGTAGAACCTAGTGCTACCATTGCGAAAACAAGGATCCAACCAAAAGAGTTAGATGAGGTTGAAGACGTGGTTGCCTCTTCCATTCACAGATGTGGATGAAGGGAACCCCACTATATTTTAGAAATAATGGCAGGAACTAGAAGAAAATGATCTTAGTAAATATCATCAAGGTATTGAATTTGTCCATAGTTCTACACCCCCAAACATACATTATTGGTTAGTTGAGCCATCGATGAGACATTTGTGTTCGCCAACAATTTCATCTATCCTATGTCAAAAGGACCTTAAAAGATGAGGTTATGTGTGATGTTTCTCCAATCATTTTTTGCTCTTTTATTTTAGGGAAACCATATATATGGAAAGATTATTCTATTTATGAGTCTTATCTCAATAATTTCATTGTTACTCTAGGAAGTCATGTTTATAAGGTACCAAAGGTAGTTCCAACTATTGCAATTTCATTGATCTCAACAAATCAATACTGGAAGGTAGTCTCTTAGACTACAACATTTTTCCTCTTCATGGTTTAGTCATAATGTGAAATGGAGGTCACTACAACCATCATAACCTCAACATGTGACCTCTCTACCCAATAGAAGCAGGTGGAAGAGATTGTAGAGACATACAAAGATATTTTCGCTCCACTTATGGGGTTTCCTCTACACTGCCATGAGAAATACTTGATTGACTTGGTATCTAATGATCGTTTATCTAATGGAAAAATATATAAATGATCTCTCTTAGACAATGAAGAAATAATATTATAGATTCATGGGATCATCCAAAAGGGCCACATTTGACTGATGTCCTTTTCTTATGGGTGTCCAATTGTGATGGTGTAAAATAAGGATGAGACATTGAGACTATGTATTGATTATAGAGCCCTAAAATAAATCACTATAAATAATAAATACTTAATCCCTATACTGATGTTTTTATTTATTATGTTAAGGGTGCTAACTTCTTTAGTAATATTTATATAAAGTCATACTAGCACTAGGTTCCAATTGAACAAATAGATGTATGTAGTATAATGTTTGAATCTAAAGAAGGCATTTTTCAAGTGGGTGTTCATTCCCATTGGATTCACTAATTCTTTATCAGCATCAATGATGATGATGGATGATATCCCTTAACTATTCACAAATTATTCTTTGGTTCTATATTTTAATGGAATCCTCATCTTCAACATAAAATGGATTAAAAGAATTCAACACATTCAATAAATCTTGATCTTCTTTCAATAACACAAGTTGTTTGAAAATCTAGACAAATTTTCATTTTGAATGTAGATATATCAATATTTTGGATACATTATGCATGAACATGGGTGGGTATGTTGATGTAACAAGTTCCAAGTCATTAAGGATTAATGAACCTTGATGAGTTTAAGAGAGCTTTGTAGCTCCTTAGGATTTTCTAACTTATACCAAAGGTTCATGTTGGGGCTTTGTAATATCTGTTCACCCTTAATTCAAGTGAACAAGGGAAGAGGAAAATAAATTTTTCCTAGTATGAATTGCAATAGAGAGAATTCGAGGATCTGAAACATTGCCTTTTCTCTACACTACTCCTCGCTCTTCTACACCTACAAAAATAGTTTGAGATTGAGATAAGTTCATACCACTATTCTATCATTGAAAGCCTCACTTAGAAAATATATCTAATGGGTTTTCATGGTGAAAAAATATTTGATACTATATGGATATGCCCCACCACCTATGACAAGGATATGTACTCCATCATGCAAGCATGCTGATAGTGGAAGAATTATATTCTAGGGAAGAATATGATCATTGACATTAATCACATGGCTGTAAAATTATTGAAAACACAATGAAAGTTATAGAATGGCCACCATTATAAATTATCCACATAATTGAAATAATTCCACTTGAACACAAACTACAAGAAGGGATAGCACTAATCATGTCACTGACTACCTCATCTAGGCACGAGTTGTGGTTCTTAGCCATAGCTATTAACTCTTTGTGGGCATGGGATCTATGGGTGGCCTTAATTATACAACAATGAATTTGAATTCATTATTGCATACTATATGTTTATTACATATAATAATGTTCTAAAATTCCACCTCTACTATGCACTCTTGTGCTACCTAGGCCATCTTTGTGTTAGAAAGCATTCCATTGCTTCTCATGGCATGTGAACCAATCAATTATAATTCATGCACAAGTTTCATGCTAAATTATAAGCTTTTCCAAACTCACTGATAACCTTCTACTAAATTATGAGTTTTTCCTCAATTATGAAATAATTATAATTTCATAATTATGAAATTGTGATAAAATAATTATGATAAATTACTTAATTATGTAATTTTAGCCTTATAATATCTAATAACATCCTTGTAAGACCCATATGAATGGGGATAAATTCTAGCTTTAAATGGAGGTAAGTTGAACTAGGGTTTCTCTCACTATAGTGGAGTGAAAAATTAGGTTATAAAAACCCTATGTGTCAACATCCATGGATTACATGTCATTTTTTCTCTCTAGCAAGTATGTTGATGAAGGTGTATTGTGGTGTTCAATTGGTTCTCTAACATTTCCATTTTGCCACCATGCAAGAAGAGTACCACATCTAAATTCACCATTAAAGTCTATTTTGAGCATGTGTTAGGATCATTTTGGACTACTATAAACCATGATTTCAGATAGGGACAACAAGTACCTTAGTACCTTCTAGTACATCCTATAGTCTTTAATGGATATCAAGTTGACCAAATCAACTAGATTTCATCCCCAAATAGATGGAAAAGTAGAAGTGGTGAAAAACATGATTGTGCATATTTTTCTCATGTACAACTCCAAGAAAAATCCTTTCATATGTTCAACATAGCTACAATAGAGTACTCCATGGCTCTATTGTCCACAATCATTTTTATGTGTGTTTTGGGTTCCAACCATTAGCCATAATTGATGTAGTTATTCTCATTCCTTATTCACCAATAATTTCCTAGCCAAATTTATTGAATGGATCCAACACCTCTAAAACTAGGTTCATGATATCTTATAGAAAGTTAATGCTAAGTACAAGCATATAAATGACTAACACATGGTTTCACAAAAGTTTCAAGTTGGTGATAAGGTATGCTTACATTTACATAAAGAGCACCTCACATTCCCCCAATAGAACCTTAGACCACTTTAATGTGTGACTTAGAAATCATAAAATGTTGTGGGTGATATTTTTTTTTTTATATTTTAGTATTTCACCTTTCCTTTGCTTGCACCTATTATTTAAAGTAGAGTTACTTGGATGATATTTTTGAACTATGTTGGACACCTTGGAGGAAAACTAGAAATTGGTCCCCATATAGGTCAACCTTAACTACATTGAATAGGCTAAAGTCAATTGGAGCATGGACACCAAGTAAAAGAATACCTACAAACAACACATACAAATCTACAAGGTTGTCAAAGTAGGGAAACTTATTCACTAAGGCAATTGTCTCACTAGGAGATAAATTCAATAGAAGTTTCCCCATATGATGAGTGGATGTGACATAATGGACTATTTTTTCCTAAAGGTGGATGATTCATCTAGGTAGATATCAGTGGCTACCCACCTCTTCCACTAACTCAATGATTGTCTATCTTCTTAGTAGTTTTTGTATTATAGTTAAAAAGTAGCTAAGTCTCTCTAGATTCTAGATTTTAGATTCTGATTACTTATTTGTTCATCTCTGCATTATTGCACATGTTTGGTGCCATGGCAAAGGTGTTGTCCTTGATGGAAACTCACTGTGATGATAGATCACATTTCAGGCTCTGAGAATGAAGGAAATCATATATACGCAGGTTCACCTTAACAAAGCTCCGTATACACGCGGGTTGGACGTTCCCAAGGCACATATGCGTATACATGCACTTTCATGCAAGGAAAAGTGCGTACATGTGGGAGAATTTATTTTTGGTCCATGGTATTTAGTCCTTCGTATTTGAACCTATGGTTTTGGGGCATGGTATCTCATCATAAGTGTTGATCCCAAGTATTGGTTCCATGGTATTGAATTATTATGGTTTTGGGCCGTGGTATTGTGAAAGGCAAGACTATAAAAGAGGAAGAAGATCATGGGACAAAGATCATTTGAATGATTAAATATCTGATATCATGCTAGATCTGGAACACTGGTGATTGGGTTGTGGTGCAGATCTGGATCTGAATGAAGGAGGAACCTGAGCACAAGAAAAAGGATAAGTTCTCTTGATGGGTCAAAATCTTAAGGCTTGAATAGTGGCATCTCTATATGATTTTGATCTGTGATATGTGGTGCACGCATGATCTATAAATCCGATAATCTGGGTTAAATAATATGTGAATGTTTGAAAGAATGAATTACCCTTTATAGATATCTACGCAAGTTCAGTGAAGCGAAGGCGCGTATACACGCAGTTTCTGCAAACCAAAAGGGCGTATACGTAGGTTGATCTTAACACAGAAGCATATACACATAGTTTCTATAAGTCAAAAGTGCGTATATGTAGGTTGATCTTAACACAGAAGCATATACACCCAGTTTCTGTAAGGCAAAAGTGTGTATACACAGGTTGATGTTAATACTAAAGCGTATGCATGCAGGTTTCTGAATATTGAAGTAGCATACGTCTCTTAATTCATGGTCTAGCTGCTTCTGTTGATTATTGTAGTGATCTGGGTTCAGAATTGGTGTGTGATTACTGTTACTATGATCTGGGTACAGTTGTCATAGAAGTGTTTATTTTGATTCAGTTTTGATTGGTGAAAAGGTGATTGGCTGATGCATAAATTCTTGAGGTTTGATTGATGTTATTTGTGGATCCATTTTGAAAATTTATGAAACGTGGTCCCTAGAAGAAAGAGAAGGTTGTAGTCTTCTGTAGGTAGCAGCCTGTGTACTAGTATCTCAACTAGTACAAGAACTAAGGGGGTTGTAGCTCGCTTCCAAGAGAAGCTGGAAAATGAGAGAGGGTTGTAGCTCTCTGTAGGTTGCAGCCTATGTACTGGTAAAGGACTACACCAGTACAGAATCATTGTCAAAAGAAGTTTCTAATTAAAAGAAGATAGAGACGAATTGCAGCAGGTGGTTTTCACCCACATTGGGTTTCCACCTTATATCTGGTGTTCTTGTGAGTGGTTGTCTTATGCTCTGTTTTACTCTTCCTGGTAACTGTTTATATGATTCTGTTGCATAAATTAATGATCAACATCTGTAGAATAAAGTAAATTATAAATCTGCATAGTATATGCGGGTTTCCTTATCTGTAGTTGCGTATATACGCGGGTTCATCTAACTGAAGTAGTGTATATGTTCTGAGTTTGAAAAAGAAAATAATTGACCAGATAATACTAATTCACCCCCCCTTTCAGTATTATTTCCAACAATTGGTATCAGAGTAGGTCCTTCAGAAGAAGCTTGATCGCTTGAAGGAAGATCTATCATTATGAGCAACTACGAAAGAGAAGCATCGATCAGGCCACCAATCTTTTATAGGACCAACTTCATCTATTGGAAGGTAAGAGTCATAGCCTATCTTCAATCTCTTAGTACAGAAGTCTGGGATATCATAGATACAGGCTACACTTTTACTTCAGCAACTCCTACAGATCCGGTTGAAAAGAAGCAATTTGAAACAAATGCAAAGGCTGTCAATACTCTATTAGAATGTCTATCACAATCAGAATTCGTCAAGGTGATGCAGTACAAAACCGCAAAAGAAATATGGGACAAGATCGTTCTGAGCTATGAAGGAGATGAACAGGTAAAACGAGCAAGACTTCAAACCCTCAGAACTCAGTATGAAGATCTCAGAATGTACAATGATGAAAGTGTGGTAAAGTATTTCCTACATATATATGAGATTGTTAATTGTATGAAAAAATTGGGTGAAGAAATAAAAGAGGTTGTTGTGGTTGAAAAGGTTCTAAGATCTCTGTCCCCTAAGTTTGAATCAAAGGTGTCTGCAATAGAAGAAAAGGATAATCTACAGAAAATTACCATGTCGTAGCTACATAGAATTCTAACTGCTTACGAAATGAGGAAAGGAGGACCATCAAATAGAAGAGAAGCTGCATTCAAGGCTTCAGGCAGAGGAGATCACTATGAGTCAGGACATATGTCAGAAGAAGAGGAAGAATCAAATTTTGTCAAGAACCTCCAAAGGGGTGCTGGAAGGTTCAAAGGTAAGTTACCTTTCAAATGCTTTTCTTGCAGAAGAGTCAGTCACTATGCTGCCAAGTGTCCTCATAAAGATAAGCTTGACAAAGGTAAGGAACCTATTAGATGGAGCAAGAAACATAATGTAAATAAGAAAAGCTATTACACTCATGAAGACAGTGATGGTTTTTCAAATAGTGATGAAGACGAACAAAATAATAATTATAGACTTTTAATGGCTTTTGAAGATGATGATTTCATGGATGCTATAGATGAAGAAGGTCTTTATGAAGAGATTTCTAAACTCAAAATTTGTTTAGAAGAGAAAAATATGATTATTGACACTGTACAATTCCAACTGGCTGAAAGTGAAAAACATCATGAAAAGTTAGAGTGTGAAATTGTGAGACTTAGAAAAGAGATTGAGAAAACTAAAGCTCTTAATATTAGATTTGTTAAAGGATATGAAATGTTAGATGAGATTATCAAAGTGCAGTGTTCTCCTCTAATCAAGACAGGTCTGGCATATAACGAAGAAGCAACTCAAGCGTAGAAACCATCCAACTCCAAAAGTTAACTTGATGCAACAAGAAGAAGTGAGCAAAGGCCCAATAGAGATCACCAGGTAAATCAGGGACAATTTACCTCAAGAGTGAACAAAGACTACTAGGTAAATCAGGGGCAATTTACTTTAAGGATTAATAGAAGCCACAACTAGCCACAGGTAAAACCTTCTCAATTTGCCTCAAGAATGGGTGTCAATAGAAACTACAATCACTTGGATGGTAGATTTGATAATCGTAGGAGTTTCTTCAATGGCCAATGTTTCTCCTGTCATAACTTTGGTCACAAAGCAGCTCAATGTGTTTCCTATAAGACAATCATGACTAGAGAAGCTCAAAAGCAAAGAAATATGACTGGAATCATGAAAAGGACCTAAATAACTTTTCTGCTCTTGAAAATGAAATAGAATGTTCTATTTGTAACAACTTCGGTCGTGAAGATTCTGGATGCATGAGAAGGGTTCGCTAAACAACTCAGAAGGAACAAGCCTCAAGTGCCAGAACATGGAGAATGAAGGAACCGAAACCAGAAAGATGTGGGATATCCTTATATGCAGAAGGACAGGAAAATGAATGGTACATCGACAGTGGATGTTCGAAACATATGACGGGTGATAAAGAAAATATTCAGTCATATAGTACCTTACAGAAAGAGAAGAAGGTCTCATTTGGAAATGATACCCCTGTGCTCATAAAAGGTAAAGGTTCTGTTCAATTGAAAGAAAACGTCAAAGTTTGAAATGTGTTGTACGTTGATGGCTTAAAACATAATCTATTGAGTGTTAGTCAGATGTGCGATCAAGGAACTGAGGTAATATTTCGATCAAATGGATGTAGTGTTCGTGATCTTGATACAGGAAAAGCAATGATAAAAGGCATAAGAACTCCAAATAATTTATACATATTCGAAGAAGGTCAACATGAATGCTATCTAAGCAAGAATGATAAACACTAGAGATTGGGACACCTAAGCTTCTTACAAATAAGGAAAGCATGCAAATACCAGCCAGTTCGTGGTCTTCCAGACATCAGAATTCCAGACAATACAATATGCAAGTCATGTCAGTTTGGTAAGCAAACCAGAACTAACTTCCTTGAGAAGGAAGGATCAGCTACCAGGCCATTTGAGCTTGTCCATACTGATGTATGTGGTCCATCTAGGAAAAGGTCACCTCAGGGAGAAGAATACTTTATATTATTCATTGATGACTATTCAAGGATGGTTTGGATAGGACTTATGAAGCACAAAGATGAAGCCTTTGAAAAATTCAAATCCTTCAAAGATTTGATTGAAAATGAATCAGATCACAAAATTAAATGCCTCAGGTCTGATAGAAGTGGGGAGTTTACCTCAAATGAATTTTTCAATTTTTGTGAAGAACATGGAATAAGAAGCGAATTCTCTATAGCCAGGACACCTCAGCGAAATGGAGTAGTGGAAAGCATGAATAGAATGGTTCAACAAATGGCTCGTGCTATTCTTGATGAGTCTAGAACTCCCACAAACTTCTAGGGCGAAGCCACATTTTCTGCAGTTGTTATTCTCAACAAAACAAACGTCCGGGTGAATAACACTCAAACCCCTCATGAGCTCTAGTATGGTGAGACTCCTTCAGTAAAATATTTCAAAATTTTTGGAAGCAAATGCTATATCAAAAAGACTGACGAACATCTTGGCAAGTTTGAACCTAGAGCAGATGAAGGCATTCTCCTTGGTTACTCTCCCCACAACAAAGCAAAAGGCTTGGAAAAATTGTTGACAGTATTGATGTAGTGGTTGATGAAGAAGAAAACACTCCTAGGCAGGTAAGATCTGAAGATTTTGAAGATGATGAGGATTATCCATCAACATCAAATCAGATTCATGATGAAGAAGAAACCTATGAAGAAGAAACCCATGAGGAGCCTGAAGAACAAATAAGGATAGAAGAAAAGACTCCATCCAGGTACCTTTAGAAGAATCATCCAGAATCTCAAATTTTGGGGCAAAAAGAGGCAGGAATACAAAAAATAAGAACAATTGTAGAAGCCTCAAGATATTTGGCATTACTCTCCTCCACTAAACCACAAAATGTAAGAGAGGCATGCAAAGATGAATGCTGGGTCAAGGCAATAGATGAAGAACTTGAGCAGATCGAAAAGAATAACACTTGGGAGTTAGTTCCTAGACCAAAAGATAAAAACGTCATAGGGACAAAATGGATATTCAAAAGCAAGTTGAATGAAAATGGGGAAGTGATTAGAAACAAGGCCAGACTTGTTTTTAAAGGGTATGCTCAACAGGAAGGAATAGACTTTGAAGAAACTTTTGCTCACGTTGCTAGACTTGAGGCCATCAGAATGTTCCTTTCTCTCTCTAGCTTTCAGAAGTTCAAAGTATTTCAAATGGGCGTGAAATCAACCTTTTTGAATGGAGACTTAGAAGAAGAAGTGTACATTGAGCAGCCAGATGGATTCATCCTTGGTAATGATCAAAATCTTGTGTGCAGACTAAAGAAGGCTCTCTATGGTCTCAAATAGGCTCCAAGGGCTTGGTACTATCGTCTGGACAAATACCTTCATCAACAAGGTTTCTCAAAAGGATCAACAGATAGCAATCTTTATATAAAAATTGAAAATAACAAATTGCTAATACTTGTTGTGTATGTTGATGATATCATCTTTGGCAGCAATGAAAAAGCCATGAGTCAGAACTTTTCTTTGGTAATGCAGAAAGAATTCGAAATGTCCTTGCTTGGAGAACTGACACATTTTCTTGGATTACAGATCCAACAAAATGAAGGTGATACCTTTTTATCTCAAACCAAGTACCTCAAGCAGATTTTGAAGAAGTTTGGCATGGAAGATTTGAAACCTGTATGTACCCCATGTGGAATAGTCTGTGATTAAGTTATTCCACTTGACAAGATACTCCAAAATTGATCGATTTTGCAGTTGTCAAGTTCTTGTTTCTGTGACTGCTTCAAGTTCAAATATGATTTTTCCTTCCTCGTGAAGTTTTGGTAATATTTTTTGGATTGGGAGCTTGTCACCAATAACCTTCTTTAAGCATGAAACATGGAAAACAGGGTGCACTCTAGAAGTTGCAGGAAGCTCCAATTTGTATGCCATAGTACCAATATTTTGCAACACTTTGTATGAACCATAATACTTTGGTGATAATTTATTATCCTTCTTAGCTTACCCGAGAGACATTTGTTTTTATGGTTCTAGCCGTAGAAATACCTAGTCATATATATCAAAACTTCTTTTGATGTGATGTTCTTCTGCCTATTGTTTCATTCTATTATGTGCCAAAGTTAAGTTAGACTTTATGAGTTGGAGAACATGTTGTTGATGCTTAATGTGATATTCCACTGCTTGAACCTTAAAATTTTATTTTAAATATGATGTGATGGATGGTGGGTGATATCCATAAAGTGCCATAAATGGGGTCATTTTGGCTGCAGTGTGGAAGGAAGTGTTATACCACCATTTAGTGAAAGGCAATCGTTTGACCAATTGTGTATGTTTATTAGATACAAAGCAACACATATATCCTTCCAAACATTTGTTTACTATCTCAGTTTGCCCATCAGATTGAGGATGATAAGAGGAACTATGAGCTAACTGATGTCAAGCAGTAAAAAGGGTCTTTTTCACCTCTATTTACCCTACATTAATTGTCAATCCATGAATGATTTGTTATTTCAAAGAGTGTACTCAGTTTGAGGTGGTCATTTGTCAGAGTAATGCTAGTAGTATATTTCTCTCAATACAAGAGTAAATGGATGCTTGAAATGAAATTTATTTGTAGAAAGAAACCTAGAATACAGATCATGTGTTCAGAAAGCTACAAAAAATTATCAGTTGAGGGTACAGTAGCAGTAACTCTTCTCTCTGTAAACTAATACAATGAAAAAAACACTCAAAAGAAGGATCGTCAATCTTGGAACTAGACAGTATAGGTCAATGTTCACTACAGTTTCAAACCTTCTACACACCAAAGCAGTGATGATCTTCAAGTAGAAAGAAATGGAACAACAGCTATCTTTATGAATAAGATTGAACAACAACACCTTAACCTATGAATGAAACAATAATTATAATCTATGGGAACTAAGTAACAACTTCCGATTTGAATGACAACTAGAAATGGAACATGAAACTCTTAGAAATAAAGTATAGAACAACAATTGAAATCGAAATGTATGGCTACCCAAGTTAAACATGCAACACACTTAAATAGTAAAAGGAACAGTAATCAGAGATCTATATAGTAGACATGAATCACAACTATAGAATAACAACAATTGTAATGGAACATAAATTGTTTCAGAATGGCAATGGTTTCAGGACAATAATGGTAACAGAGCAGTAATTCCAAATAAACAACAGTCATGATTTTAAGAGTAAATAAAATAGTAGTACTAATCCAAGAACATACAACTCGGTTAATCTGTAAGTAACAACAATGCTATGTGATTTTTCAGAAGGAACAGTAATGCAATGCAGAGTTGGAATGATAACATATCATTCTTGTTGTGAGTAACAGTAATATTTAATCAAGTATAACAGCGCCGATATGTAAAATAGTAAAGCAATTTAGATTAATGAAAAGAGTGAAGGAAATAAATCAAACCACACATGAATGAGAAATATGATACAGGAGCAAGTGATCCACCAGGGCCGAGCCCTTAGCCTCCAAGGACTCACTGCTTCAGGCTACTCCAGAATCAACGATAGAACAACAACCAAGTTTTTATATTAAAATATGAAACACAGTTACATGGACTTTCTCTTCAAAGAGAGTTAATGATCAAAGTTCAAGTACTGAAGAAAATTTCATAAAAATAATAATAGTCTTCTCTTTTCCAAGCTAATAGTGCTACCCCTTTTTATAATAGCCAAACGACGATATTAACAATGCAGAATATTGTTAAGATAATGATCCCTTAGGATCAAAGGATCCCAAGGGATTTGTGAAGCTGTTAACTTGTAGTTATCTTCTTGTTCTTTTGTGCTGATTGGCGATCTCCTTTTCCTTTTTCCAGCTGTTACACTCCAATTTGGATCACCTTATTTGAGCGTGGTTCCTTGCCAAAGGGGCAGCAATTAACTTGGTCTTGTTCTTTCCTTTGGGATGGAAATCCTCTGTTTTCTCCCCTTCCTGCATAGAAAAAGATGTAATTATTAGTCATTTCATATTCCATATAAACCTTCTAAATTTTATCATATTTTCTACCATATGCTTAGCTCATGATGTGAGAAGGTTGTGAATCTTGAAGAATAGATAACGAGGTAAGAGAAAATAACATACCTTCTCCAGTGCCCAACACACCCCCCTGCTTACCCTTTTTCATGACCTCATGAAAACATTGTATTTGACATGCAAGGCGATGAGGGAGTAAGATGGAGACGGGATCTCATGAGGAGCTCTACAGCCATGATGTGTAGCTAGGTGTTCAAAAGGATGCCCTGTCTAGCCCTCAGGCATTTCATATAAGGCTTGGTATCCTAGTGCGGGATGCCAAATGACCGGACTCCGGAACCTATAACCTAACCAAGATGGCCCTGCCCTCAGAATAAGATCACCATAGAGGCCCAAGCAATCAGCAGCTAACTTAAATTTCTCTTAATTAAACGGTTCCTTGCGTTGGATATTCAGATTAGAAATCTGATATCAAAATTTAGCAGCGGCAATGTCAAGGTATTTGATGGTTAAAGAAGTATTCTATCCCTTGACGATTGATTGCTGTATGAATGGGTCCTAATGCTTCAATCATGCCTAGAGTCCTCATGAGGTTCCTATGTTTCTTCCATAATTGCAATGGATTTCTAGGCTCAGCTCTTACCCATAAATCTAATCTATTTTCTTGTCTTTGGAAGGCATTATAGGCTTTAAGCCATTTTATTTGGTTAACTCCAAATGAAATAAATGCCTGTAATTGAATATCCCCAATGAAAGGGCTGTGGTTCTTCTCTGTTTCTTGATCTAACACAAGGTTGTGCAAATAGAATTCGCATAATAATCTTTGAACTTTTACCCCATAGTGCTTACAACAATTTATGAAATCATCAATTGTGTTAATTTGTATAGGGGCTCCTGCTTTGACAGCCTTAATTTTTAATTACAAATATCTTTCCATTAAAAATAAGGCATAATTCTTAGTAGATGCTCTACATGCTAGGACATCAGTGTATAAAGAGCATAAGTTATCCATTTCTTTGATAACTACTTCTAGCCTATGAGTTATCTTTGTGACTCTTTCTTCTTCCTTTTGCCATCCTTCAAAAGCCTGACTTTCAGACAAATTGACACTCCTTAGCTGCTGTTGTAATTCTTCATACTTCTCTCATTGGAGAGTTTGTTCTGTAAGTTTTTCTACTGCTTGCTGAGCTTCCATCAAACCCTCTCGTAGGGTTACTATCCCTAGATCACTCTCCCACATAGTATTTGTAGGTAGAAGGTTCACTTAAATCTTCATATTGCGTCGTTTTGTAATTATGGTTCAAACTTCTTCAGAGGACTGCGCCTCTGTCTGAATTTCCTTATCACAGGCCATTATGTCATCCATTTAAATTTCGACATGAGTAACAACTGAATGTTGTTCCTTTTGATTTTGAACGGTAGGCTAGACATGAGTCCTCTTGACCTCTTTTCTAAGGGGTTTTTCCACCGAGGTCCTTTTTGCTTTCTTCCTCATCTTTAGAATCCTGATTTGTTGTCGAAGTCACACGATTACATTAACCATTATTTGTTGTTCCTTTTGTAATCTTTTGATTTTCTCTATTTGACTGGAAGGAATAGCCATTCATGCACTCAGGCCTAGACTTTCTTCTCGACAAATTTCTTGATTTTTCTCTTGGGGTACTTCCTCATTATTTTACTGCTTGGTTTATTCGGGGGTAGAAACCCTAGCTTATTCTGCAATTTCCCGAGTAACTTCTTCTTCTACCCTCTCTTCCTCATCAAATTCTTCAGGAGTATTCTGACTTGGAACAAATTGTTCCTCTTCTTCACCTTCATCATTTTTCTCTCCCGATGCACTTTCATCATGGATGGAATGATTATCTTCTTCTTCTTCCTCATCGCGTAACTCTTCGGATTCACTCTTATCATGAACAGAGTGCTCCTCTGGCTCTTCTTCAGTGTGGATATTTAATGGGCTAAGAGGATGAGTATATTCTCCCATGTTGGCTATAATTTGGGCCAATTCATCCTATCACAGTGGATTTTGCAACCAACTTTCCTCACATTGCTCTGTTTCTTCTTTGGGCTGCCCAGATTGTTTGATTTCTCCTATTTCTGTCTCATCGTTCGATTTTCTTTCATTCTCTCCTTCTTCAAATTGCGGGGGTTGCTCATCCCCTGAATCAGCTACTTCGACTAGTTGACTAGTGTTCCCTTGGGAATTTTCCAACCTCCCTCTGATCCATGCCAATCTAATGGATTTCCTCTGTTTCAATGGTCTATTTGATCTATTTGCACTATGCTTTCATTTTAGGGCTGACTATTGTAAAAATTAGCTCTTCCTAGCTACTCTGTTGCTGAACAAGGCTGTAGCTAACTATCCATCATATCAACCTGTGACGACTTACTACCGATTCTACATGGTGGCATTTTTTCATGCTTCGGGCAACATCATGTAGGAAAGAATTTAAAAATGCAGGCAAATTCACAATGCATTTATATTTTAATACAACTAAAAGCTTAAGGTGGCATGGTCTTACCATGTCTTTTCTTCCTTCACAGGTTATGTAATTCTGAATGATCTTTGCCAATTTTGCACACGGTTCTCCCAAAGTTGCTGGTAGAACTCCCTTCCCACTTCGAGTCAGGTTTTGTCCTTCATATTGGAAGATTTTGATGGTGTCATACAGTCTTATCTTCTTCAGAGTCCACACAAATCCAGTGGCTATCAGTCCTGAAACTTCTGCAATTATATCGTCGGTGACTGCTATTTGTCTCCCTCTTACTGTGGAGTGATATTCTTGCAGGATCTATAAGAATTGAACTGCCACAGTCTCGTTGGACTCTTGCAGGCGATTAAGATAAACTATCCATCCTTCCCTTGTTAGGATTTCTCGTGTGGCATCTAAGACTGCTAACACTTGTGATTCTTTATGAATTGATCTTCCTCCCATGCTTAGCAAACTATAAAAAAACATGGAGACAGCAATGGAACATTAGGTTATTCAAGCTATTAGCGACCATAGAAAATTGACAGAACAACAAGCTTGTTTATAGTTCAAATTACTTGCTAATTGTGATAGAGCATAATGTGGAAATAATTTTGAAATAGCAAGCCATGCAAATTGAAAAACAATATACTGTTAAGCCTTGCTATTCCTGAGTAAAAGTTCTTCAAATGGAAAACTGACACATATGCCAGTGAATTATGAAGTCACCTACTGCCCCCCTGTAATGGGATAGGCCATCCTCGACCATCAAATGAGGGAGCAGCCTGTTAGACTGACATGATGCAGAGTCAGAAACGATCAACGTAGACTGAGATTCCATGTTTACAAGAATGAGCGGATTTCCAAAATCAAGACATATTATAGAATCACTTAATAAATAAGAAAACGTTGTGATATGATGCGAGATTTGGAGAATAGGACAGCTGACGTGCACAAAACGTTCAGTGAAGTCACAATTAACTTTTTATGGCATGATTGATTATAACAAATTTCATGTATTAGGGGTTCACAAAGCTTTTTTTTCATAATGTTATTTGATCCATTAGAAAGGTAGAAGAAGGGATTAATAAGTGCTATCGGTGTATAGAAAATATGACCTCAATACCATCAACAGAGCTCTGTTGCCCACAGGTGTCCATAACCTTGACAAAGTTGTTTATTTTACCCATGGAACCATGATCCTTTGTGTATGTTCAGGAAAGTACTGTGGAATGTCAAAATGGAGGCCATTATGCTCGCTTGGTAACCAAATAAGTCATAATGCCATTCACCAGGAAGGAGTGAAAGTTGGGCAGGTCGGCTCGTGATGAGACCTCCTGTTCCAAGGAATTTTTCTCTCTTTTTTTTTCTAATGTGCCTCTTAGATCATTTCCCCGGTATGTGGCCATAATGGGAATGCCACTTCACTTTCTTCCTTATGATCATGCTAGGCAGGCTCCCAATGAGACCCCCTATCCTTCATCTAACAAACCATGCTAGAAAATTATGTCAATGTTTTACTTTTTCTTTTCTTTTTATAAATTACTTTCCCTTATTTATACACAGAGGGTGGTTCAACACTCCTTAAGAGTAGGGATGGTTGAAGAAGTCCTAACATCTCGATAGAAAAATATGCCCTTCATTCTTATTCTTTAATAATGGTCAAAAATGATTATGAAATTTTAAAGGGAACCATCATGATAAAATATAACCAACCATATCGGTATTAGTAGAACAGTGGCAGTGAGATACTCAATAGTTGTGTCCTTTTCTCTTTTCTTCTATCAATTCAGAGTAAATTCCTGTAAAGATAGCGGCTTTTTATGTAATCTGTTGATTTCAACATATCTAGTTCTCATATTCATTGCATAAGTGTATAGCTATGTTTCAGAAGTGATCTGAATGATAAAAGACACAAAAAGAAAAAGATAAAAGAGTGCTATATACAAAATCGTAGAAAAAACTCGAAACTGTTGTGCAGCAAAGAAAACAAGCACAAGCAAAATGCAAAGAATGCTGTGTTTTTCGAAAAAAATAGAGAAAATGTTAATGTTGTTCCTCCGCAAAAATGAACAACAGAAAACACCAGTGCTTGTTCCTCCGCAAAAAGGAACAACAGAAAAGAAAAACATGCCGTGCAAAAGAAAAAAAAAGTGTTGTTCCATCAGGAAAAGGAACAACAGTCACAAGAATGTTGCTCCTTCAGAAAAAGGAACAGCAAGAACGAAAATGTATTGTTCCTTTGGAAAAGGAAAAGTAAAAACAAAAATGTGTCGTTCCTTCAAAAAAAGAAACAACAGAAACAAGAATCTGTCATTCCTTCGGAAAAAGGAAGAACAGAAACAAGAATGCTACTCCTTCGGAAAAAAGGAACAACAAGAACACAAATGTGTTGTTCCTTTGGAAAAGGAACAACAAAAACAAAAATGTGTCGTTCCTTCAGAAAAAGGAACATCAGAAACAAGAATGTGCTATTCCTTCAGAGAAAGGAACAAGAGAAAAAAAAATGTGTCGTTCCTTAAGAAAAAGGAACAACAAAAACAAGAATGTTCCGTTGCTTTGGAAAGAGGAATAGCAGAAACAAAAATGTGTTGTTCCTTCGGAAAAAGGAATAGCAGAAAAAAAAATGTGTCATTCATTCAGAAAAAGGAACAACAAAACACGAAAATGCTATTCCTTTAGAAAAAGGAACAACAGAGAAAAAAAAAATGTTGTTCCTTTTGGAAAAGGAACAACAGAGCACAAAAATGTTGTTCCTTCAAAAAAAGGAACAACAAAAGATAGAGAATGTTGTTCCTTTTGGAAAAGGAATAGCAAAAACACAAAAATGTTGTTCTTTTGGGAAAGGAACAACAAAACATGAAAATGTTGTTCCTTCGGAAAAAGGAACAGCGGAAAACAAAAAATGCTATTCTTTTTGGAAAAGGAACAGTAGAGCACAAAATTGTTGTTCCTTCGGAAAAAGGAATAAAAAAAGACAGAGAATGCTATTCCTTTTGGAAAAGGAACGGTAGAAACACAAAAATTCTATTCTTTTGGAAAAAGGAACAGTAGGAATAGAAAATGTTGTTCCTTTTAGAAAAGGAAAAACAGAACATGAAACACGTTGTTCCTTTGGGAAAAGGAACAACAAAAAAAAATGCAAGTGTTGTTTCTTCCGAAGAGGAACAACGAAACAATAGAAATGTTATCCCTTGTAAAAGGAACAAGAAAATGGTAAAGATGTTATTCCTTTCGAAAGGAGCATCAAAACAAAAATGCTATACAAGTTAAAAATATATACAAGACAAAAAAATTATGTATAGTGTGGGAGTAGTAAAAATACTAAATGATCCAAGGGTGAGGAAGATTTCTCTTCCTCAACCAAAATCTGCATGTCGGAGTCTTCGTGAAGTTGCTAGTAGAAGGATTCTCGAGTAAGCGGTTTGCAGTATAATCGAACTCGGTGGTCGTTTGCTTTAAAGGTATGTCCGGATCCATCAATAGTGGTTAGAGTAATGGTGCCATTATCATGTACCTTCTGGATTTCATATGGTCCCAGCTAGTGAGTCTGAAGTTTCCCAGGAAAATCTTGGAACCTAGAGTCATATAGGAGTGCCTAATCTCCTTCGCAGAAGACTTTGTTTTTAATGAGGGCATCATGCCATTTAGCTCGTTGGTATTGAATTAATTCAGTATGTTGAAGGGCAGAGACCCTAATTTCATTTAGCTCATTGATATGTTGTAATCTATTAGTCTGGGCTTCATCTAAATCTAGACCGACCTCTTGTGCTATTCGTAATGTCTATATTTCAAATCCTATTGGAAATATGGGTTCATTTCCAAATACTATTTGGTATAGTGAATAACTGTTAGTACTCCTCCATTTTGTTCTATATGCCCACAGTGCTTCTGGCAGTCTCGCAGCGCAATCGCATCTGTGTGATGCAATGGTTTTTATCAGTATTGCTTCTATTATTTTGTTTGTGCTCTCTACTTGACCATTTGCCTATGGGTGGTATGGAGTAGTAATTTTATGTTGAATATGATAATTTTTCAATGTGGCAGCAATTTTATTACTAGCAAACTGAGGTCCTCCATCTGTAATTATATCTCTTGGGAGGCCATATCTCACAAATATGTGGAACAAGAACTGTATGATAGAATCTTATGTGGCTCTCGACAATGCCTCTGCTTCAACCCATTTGGTGACATATTTTGTTGCTACCAGAAAGTATGTTTTCTAATTTGACGATCGGTTAATTGGATTAACAAAATTGAGCGCCCATCATTCAAATGGTTTAATAACTAGCTTGAATGAATTTCTTTGCATCTTTAAAGATCGTGGGCTAATAATATCCTGTTTGTACCACTTTGTTTCCAGTTCTTTGATCTGCGAAGTGTCTGCCACATGATCCATCATGACAAGCTTTCAATATGTCAAAAATTTCATCTTCATGGATGCATCTCTTGATGTGCATATCTAGCCATGTATGAAACAGGTATCCCCCAATCCAAGAAAACCGAGTACTTCGTTGGATAATCTGCTTTTGTTCATTGGGGGTCAGATGTTTTGATAATTAGCCTACTACTAGGCAATTTGCAACATAGGCATACCAAGGTGTTTTAATAGTAACAGTGAATAGATGCTCATCTGGAAATTGATCTTCGACTGTTGTTGTATCTACTAGTTTTGGCATTTGTGAGAGAAAATCAGCTACATAATTTTCCTTTCCCGGTCAGTCATTTATTGTGATATCGAACTCCTGCAATAAAATTACCCATCTGGTTACTCTACCATTTATAATAGGTTTATTTTCTAAATATTTTATGGCAGAGTGATATGTATATAAAATAACATGATATCTAGTGATATAATGCCTAAATTTATTAACGACATGTATTACAGCTAAAAATTCTTTTTCAGTCACAGTATAGTTCAATTTAGCAGGGGATAAATTTTTGCTAATATAATAAATTACATATGGTTTTTTATCTTCTTCCTACCCAAGGACTACTCCAATAGTTGTGTTTGAAGCATCTGATGAAATTTGAAATGGCAGGTCCCAATTTGGTCCTCGGAGTACTAGGGCTGTTGACACAAGTTTTTTCAGATTCTCAAAAGCACGATCACATTTTTCTGTCTAAACAAAGTCAACATTCCCTATTAGTGCATATAAAGGTGCAACAATATGAGAAAAATGCTTTATAAATCTTCTATAATAACCAGAGAATCCGAGAAAATTGCATATCTCTGTCTGAGTGGTAGGAGTAGGTATTAACAAAATTATTTGAATTTTGGCCGGATCTACCTGTATTCCAGCTGCTGAAATATAATGGCCTAGAATAATTCCTTCAATCATCATCATATAGCATTTATCATGGCTCAGATAGAGCCTGGTGGCAATGCATCGTTGCAACACTTTTTCTAGTGTGTCTTATGCGGGGTCAAAATCATCTTTGTATGGTGTAAAGTCATCCATATATACTTCGAGCCCTTCATTTATTAAATATGAAAAAATGTTGAGGATAGCCCTTTGAAAAGTGGTAGGGGAATTACATAGGCCAAAAGGTAAAACTCTATAGGCAAATGTTCCCCAAGGACAAGTAAAAGTAGTTTTGTCTTGGTCTTCAGGGGCAATCTGAATCTGATTGTGCCTACTGAAGCCATCCAAGAAAGGAAAGAATTTCTTTCCTGCTAATGTATCTAATACATGGTCAATGAATGGAAGGGGAAAGTGGACTTTTTGTGTTGCTTTATTCAGTTCTCTATAATATACACAAATCATCCATTTTCCATTCTTCTTTGGTACCACCACAAGCGGAGAGACCCATTTCCTATCAGAGATTGGGTAAATAAAGTTCACATCCAAAAGTTTTTGAAGTTCAGCTTTTACATTGTCCCTTAGGTGAGGATTAAGTCTTCTTTTTGGTTGGCGAACAGGTCTTACATCCTTTTCTATGTAAATATGGTGTGTACATAACTGGGGATCAATTCCTTTCATGTCAAGATAATCGCATGCAAATGCTTCTTTATGTTTTCTTAGCAACTGAATTAGCCTGTGTTCTTGTTCTGGAGTCAGGTTGCCATTAATGTTTAAAGTTTTTCTGAGCTCAATGTTTATAGTTTTGCTATTTGGTACAAGGGTAGTAGGTATTGTTTGATCGTGGGTATCTTTGAGAGGATCCTCTTCTAATTCACTATCAAATGTTGCTTCTATCATCTAGCATTGTATGTGGGTTCTAGATTTAGCCTGGCTAAGAAAGTTGTTAATAACATCATCCTCTATTTGATATTTGAAATCGAGGGCATGTTCTATGCTTAATGGAGATCTAATATTTTCAGTGAGGTATAATACAGGATGCTTGTTAATTTTCATTATAGTGACACTTGGATGGGCTGGAGGACACAAGGCTAGATTCTTGATATTAGCCCCTCTAGCTCTGGTCATATTGCCTTGCTGACAGCTAATATAAGCGTCAACAGTTGCAAGCCAACGTTTGCCTAAAATCAATGGATGTCTATCAAGTCGGTTTTTGGGGATACGCCCAGGAATCAATAGATACCATGACATCATGTAGTGTGCCTTCTGGCCTAACCATAGATCAGTCAGCCAGTTCCAACACAGTGGAGGTTGGTTCCACTGATGTAATGCCCAGTTTTTGACAAGTGGTGGTTATTAGAATATTAATTGCAGCCCCTAAATCGACTAAGGCATTTGCAAAAGATTGCCCATGGATTTGTACTGTTACTATCGTATTTCTTGGGTCTTCATATTTAATGGGTGTTTCTCTTCCTGATAATAGGTCGAATAAAGTACCAACTACTTGGACTATCGAGTTATTTGTTATTCTCCTCCTTCATTTTTTTATACATAGCTCCTTGATGGTCTTTGTATATATTGAGATTTCTTGGATGGCTTGGAGGAGTGGGATTTTTATGTACAGATTTTTAAGTTCTCCCAAAATGTCAAAATCAGGATGTTGTGTAGGTCGAGGTATAATTAATAGTTCTAGGAATGGAGGAGAAGATGTGATTACTTGATTATGAGATTGTTGTCTGATCACATCCTCTTCTTGTAATGGTTGTTCTATAGGTAACTAATTTTCAACTTGAGCTGTTTTATCTCCCTCTGTTTTAGTGATGTGCCCAAATCTCAATTGAAGGTCATTACACTCCCTTAGATCGTTTCTTATGTCTTGTGTTTCAATTATTTGAATAGATTAGACCGGTTTGTTATTAGCATTAGGGTTGGGTTAGGTTATGAGTTGTGGTCTTAAATTAGACTGGGGGTTTTGTTGTAATGCTGGCAGTGTAGGTTGAGGGAGTGGAATGGTTCCTACTGGCTAGTTCATCGATCTTTGCTAGTTTGTCTGCCAAGCTTGACTCTGTGAAGCAGGAGGTGACCATTGTGGTAGATATACATTATTTTGTGAATATGGTGGGGTATAGTGAAAATTTGGCCAACTGGGTTGACTTGCTGGATTTGGCCATGGTGATGATGAAGGAAATGGTTGTTGGGACCAATTTGAGAATGGAGATTGATTTTGCCACATAATACTATATTGCTAAGCATGATATTGTGGAGGCTGAAAAGAAGAAGCTAGATCAAAGAACATACCTGGTTGTCGTGGCTACCATTGATAGTGCTGATTAAGTAGGTACACTGGTTCTGGTTCTTACTCCGCTTCCTTTTATACTCCTTTCAATCCAAGAAGTGAGGGACAGATTTTCGTAGAATGATCTTTTGTATAAATGGCATAGGCTTGAACCAAATCTAATGGACACTATTTGTGGTTGTGTTTCTTTCTGCACCTAGGACAGAAGATTGCCAAATTTTGTTCTGCCTCTACTTGCTTCTGCTTGGCCTGCATAATATCAAGTTGTGTTTTCAGAGTCCCTAATATGTTGGTTTTAAAACTTTCCAATAAGTTTCCAATTTCTGCATGAGTTACTCCTTCTGCAGAAATTTTGTTAAACCGGTCATGTTCTACTGGTTTTAGTCTTGTGCTACCTCTTGAACTCCTGATACATAAATTAATAATGTCAGCAAAATTTTCCAGGTAAATATCTCATTTTCCCATAATGTTTAATGTTTCAATCTATTGTTCCTTCATTCATCTAATTAATGTAGTTTTCAATACATTATCAGGTAAGGGTAATGATGCATAAGGAGATCTTTGAAGATTATACTTAAAACACTCGACATATTCCTCTAATGTTTCATTTGGTCTAGCCACCATCTAAAATATTTCATCTTTCAACTCTCTAGACCTACAATAATCCTGATATTTTTTTAGAAATGATTCTTTCATTTCATCCCAGTTATTTATAACACCACCACCCAACCCCATAAACCATTGTAAAGCAACTCCTTTCAATGTAGAGGGAAATAATTTAAGTTTTTGGGAGTCGGTGGTATAGTCATAACCTCTACACAACACATCAAATTCAAATAAGAATGCATTAGGGTCTTCTAATGTAAGGCCATGAAATGTAGGGATATGCTGGAGAGGAATTGCTTACATAGCAGCATTAGCTGCAGTGTCCACGATGGGATATTGCAGTGTCAAAGTTGGGTGTTTGGCTGGTTTTGGGCCATTTGGTCAAATATGTGCCAATAATCTTCTGGGATATCTAGGAGGGTATTCCTAGGCTAACAAGGAGGATTGGTTTTAACAAGAAATACCTTAACAACACTTCCTTTATCTGGGATGATGAGAGTTCCTAATGTCCGGGGACAGTTTGGCTCTTGAGGTTCTTCAAATTTGTTATGGATGATTTTTGCAATGCTTCCCTTATCTGGACTACTTAATGGTGGGATTATCCCAAGAGGAGATTCTAGTTCTTTAGTTTCTCCAGTTTCTCCCCCACCCCTTCACAGAGCTTGCTAAGGTTCCCTTCTTGCAATGATTTTGGGCTAGAATTCTCAATTTCTTGAAAATCCTGCTCTTTGGTATGACTATGCACCTCAGCAAAGGATACAGATGGTGATCCTGTGGCCTGAAGGGAACTAGTAGGTTGTCTTAGTGACTTTTCTAGGGCCTACTAAAGGATGAGATTCTTATTTCTTAAGGATTTTGTCTATAAAGGTTGATCGGCCAAGGGTCACCGACCCCTTAGCTTTATCAGGCTTGGGTAGAGGTTTGGGATTCTTTTCTCGCTTTTTCTGCTTAGTCATGCATAGGAATCAACTACTAATTTCTACACAAAGAAAACAACAACAAATCTGTAGGAAAGTGGGCAAGGACAGGGCTAGTACATACTCCACACGTAGGTTCTTACCTTCCGTTTTTAAAACCCAATTCTTTCCTAACAGGTTCTTACACTACTCTCGAAAAGAGACAAATGGCGACACTCTTCCTCAACAATGGAGCCAAAACATCGAGCAGTAAAAGGTGTCTTTTTCACCTCTATTTACCCTACATTAATTGTCAATCCAAGAATGATTTGTTATTTTAAAGAGTGTACTCAGTTTGAGGCGGTCATTTGTCAGAGTAATGCTAGTAGTATAGTGCTCTCAATACAAGAGTAAACAAATGCTTGAAATGAAATTTATTTGTAGAAAGAAACCTGGAATTCAAATCATGTGTTCAAAAAGCTATGACAATTTATTAGTCAAGGGTATAGTAGCAGTAACTCTTCACTCTATAAACTGATACAATGAAAAAAAAACTCAAAAGAAGGATCATCAAACTGGGAACTAGACAATATAGGTCAATGTTCACTACAGTTTCAAACCTTCTGCACACAAAAGCAATGATGATATTCAAATAGCAAGAAATGGAATAGAAAATATCTTTATGAATAAGATTGAAAAACAACACCTTAACCTATGCATGCAACAATAATTATAATCTACAGGAACTAAGTGACAACTTCTGATTTGAACAACAACCAGAAATGCAACAACAAACTCTCAAAAATAAAGTATAGAACAACAATTGAAATCGAAATGTATGACTACCCAAGTTAAACATGCAACACACTTAATCAGTAAAAGGAATAGTAATCAAAGCTCGATACAGTGCAAATGAATCATAGCTATAGAATAGTAGCAATTCTAATGGAACAACAATTGTTTCAGAATGACAATGGTTTCAGGACAGAAATGGCAACAGAGCAGTAATTCCAAATAAACAACAGCTACAATTTTAAGAGTAAATCATATAGTAGTACTGATCCAAGAACATACAACTCGGTTAATCTGTAAGGAACAACAATGCTATTTGATTTGTTAGAAGGAACACTAATGCAATGCAGATTTGAATGATAACATAGCATTCTTGTTGTGAGTAACAATAATATTTAATCAAGTATAACAGAGCTGATATGTAAAACAGTAAAGTGATACAGATTATTAAGCAGAGTGAAGGAAAGAAATGAAACCACACATGAATGAGAAATATGATACAGGAGCAAGTGATCCACCAGGGCCGGGCCCTTAGGCTCCAGGGACTCATTACTTCAGGCTACTCCAGAATCAATGATAGAATAGAAACCAAGTTTTTATATTAAAATATGAAACAGAGTTACATGGACTCGCTCTTCAAAGAGAGTCGATGCTCAAAGTTCAAGTATCGAAGAAAATTTCATAAAAATAATAATAGTCTTCTCTTTTCCAAGATAATAGTGCTACCCCTTTTTATAACACCCAAACAATGATATTAAAAATGAAGAAGATTGTTAAGATAGCGATACCTCAGGATCAAAGGATCCCGAGGGATTCATCAAGTTGTTAACTTGTAGTTATCTTCTTGTTCTTTTGCGTCGATTGGAGATCTCCTTTTCCTTTTTCGGGCTATTACACTCCAATTTGGATCACCTTATTTGAGCCCGGTTCCCTACCAAAGGGACAACAATTTATTTGGTATCATTCTTTCCTTTGGGATGACAATTCTTTGTTTTCTCCTCTTTCTATATAGAAAAAGGGATAATTATTAGTCATTTCATATTCCCTATAAACCTTCTAGATTTTATCATAATTTCTACCATATGCTTAGCTCATGATGTGAGAAGGTTGTGAATATTAAAGAAAATATAATGAGGTAAACGAAAATAGCATACCTTCTCCAGTTCCCAACAACTGAGTACCAGGACAAGAAAATAATTATATCGAAAAATTTCCAATGAAAGTGGGATCTCTGTCGCTTAAAATAATATTGGGGGTTCCATGTAGCTTTTTAATTATTTCGATAAATGCAGTAGAAACTATACTGGCTTTAAATGGATCAGATAATGCACAAAAGTGTGTGTACTTGGTAAGTCTGTCAACTACCACCATGATGACACTCTTTCCTTCAGACTTGGGTAAGCGTGTGATGAAATCCATTGAAACCTCCTCCCAAAGTTGACATGGAATGGATAAAGGTTGTAATAGACCTAGGGTCTTAATTGTTTCAACTTTATTTTGTTGGAAAACCAAACATTCTACCACAAATATTTGAATATCAGATTTAAGGCCATCCCATAAAAGCTCCTTCTTAACCCTGTGGTAAGTTTTTAAAAATACCAAGTGCCCTCCTAAGGGAGAGGCATGCAGTTCCATAAAAATGTTTTGTTTGAGATGGGAATTCTTACATAGGTATAAGAAATATTTGTACCATAACGAATCATTTTTCCAGCTAAATGTATAAGATGTAGTGGGATCTTGTTGTGTCTTTTGAATGAGTGCCCACACTTCTTATTCATTCTTCCATTCATCCGTTGCTTTGTTTATCCAATATGGTTGGATAATAGAAATGGCACAAAGTAATGCTTCCACATCCTCATCCTTTCTTGAGAGTGCATCTACCACAAAATTTTTCTTCCATTTTTTGTATATGATTTCAAAGTCATAACCCAACATCTTTGTGACCCATTTTTGGTACTGTTTTGAAGATAATATTTGTTCTAAAATTTATTTCAGACTATCATGATCTGTTTTTACCTTGAAGTGTCTTCCCATTAGGTAGGGTTTCCATTTCTTAAGCACATGTAGTATTTCCAACATTTCCTTCTCATAAATAGCTTTTAGTAAATACTTTCATTTGATTTGATGATTTTCGAAAGCAATGGGCATTTCTTCTTGCATTAAGATAGCACAAATTCCATTTCCTAAGGCATCACATTCCATAAAAAAGGTTTTTGTGAAGTATGGCATAGCTAAGACTAGTGCTTGGTACATTGCCTCTTTAAGATGTTCAAAGGCCTTCATTGCTTCTAGAGTCCATAAAAATGCATCTTTCTTCAATAATTTTGTTAGAGGTGCTACTATTCTCCCATAATTCTTAACAAACTTGTGATAATACCCTGTCGACCTGAGAAATCCCAATAGTTGCTTTATGGATGTGGGGATTTTCCATTCCTTAATGGCTTTGATTTTTCTAGGGTCTACCTTAACACCTTCATGAGATACAATATGGCCTTGATATTCCACCTCTTGTACTCCAAAGAAAAAGTTGGGGCTTTTTCCATATAATTGTTTCTCCTCCAATATTTTGAGCACCCTGTCAACATGTTGAACACGATCCTTCCAAGACTTGCTATAGATTAGTATATCATCAAAAAATACTAACACAAATTTTGTAAGGAAGGGTTTGAAAATGGAATTCATCAAACTTTGAAATGTAGAAGGTGCATTGGTAATGCCAAAAGGCATGACCAAAAATTCATAATGACCCTCATGAGTTCTAAATGATGTTTTTGGAATGTCTTCAGTCTTCATTATTATTTGATGATATCCTGAATGAAGATCCAACTTGGTGACGTAAATTGATCCATGCAATTCATCCAATAGCTCATCAATGATAGGAATGGGAAATTTATATTTAATAGTGATGTTGTTGAGCTCCCTATAATCCTGACACATGCACCATTATCCATTCTTCTTGTACACCAATACTACTAGATCAGAGAAAGAAATTTGACTAGGTTGAATTAGACCATCCTCTAACATTTCTACAACCATACATTCAATTTCACTCTTTTGAGCATAGGGACATCTGTAAGGCCGAATGTTTGGAGGAACACTTCCTGGAATCAAATCAATAGTATGATCATGATCAAGAATAGGTGGGATACCTTTGGGAGTCTCAAATACCTTGGAATGATTGTCCAAGACTTTTTGGAGATCTGGAGAAATGAATGATTTTGATGGGGGAACCTCTAGCAAACATAATTGTGCAATTATGCCTTGTTTTTATTTCTTTAGAATCTTTGTTATTCCACTAGAGTTTATTATGTTTCTTGGTTTCCCTGTGATACCTCTTAATTCTACTTCCTTTCCCTCTGAAGAAAATTTCATGAAAAGTTCCTAAGAATTAAAAGCTATTGTACCCAAGGATTTTAGCCATTAGATGCCTAGTACAACATCAGCACCACCCATTAGAATGGAAATGATTGAGCTATTCAATAGATATTCTCCCATGGATAGCTTGATATTATGGCACTTTCCAGAGAAATTTATGGTTCCTCCACTTGCAACCATCACTTGAAACTCTGGTGCTGAATGTAGGAAGCAATTCAATTCCTTTGCTATCTTACAATGAATAAAATTATGGGTATTACCCGAATCAATCAACACTATTACCTTTTCCTTCTTGATATGTCCTTCTATCTTGATAGTTTTAGGAGTGGTAATTCCAACCAATGCATTATAGGATATGGTTGGATTCATTTCGTTTTTCTCTAGGTTTTGTTCCTGGTGTATATCCTCTTCCTTTGACATTTCTTGTTCCTTTTCTTCCTCCTCTTCACAATATATGTAAAACAATTTCTTCTCAACACACTTACGACCTTTTTTGTATTTTCTATCACAGTTGTAACAAGTCCCTTTTGCTCTTTTTTCTTCCAAATTTTGGGATGTCACCCTCGTAGGTTGTGGAAGGCTAGGGGAAATAACACTTTGATCCTTATAGTTTGACTGCTAGGCTTCCTTGTTGCTATAATTCTTCTTTCCATTTTTTTTGCCAACCTGATTACCTTCTCCAATGAATCAGGTTCCCAAAGGTGAACCTCATGTGGATGCTATCCTTTAAAGTCTCTATGAACACATCAATCCTATGCTCCTTTGGAATATATTTTACCCTTATATTCAATTTTTGGAAGTACTCAATGTGCTCCATCATTAAACCCTTTTGTTTTAGGTTTATTAGTTGGCTGAAAAAAGTGTTTATTTTTGTATCCTCATAATGTGCTATTATATTTTCCATAAAAATTGCCTAAGTGACAATTTGTTTATGAGATCAAAACCATCGATATCATACAAATTGATTTGGTTCCAAATATAAAGCTGCAATGTGTAGCTTTTGTGTCTTTTGCACATTATTGAGATCAAAATATTGATCCATCTATAGTATCCATGTTACGAGATCCTTTCCATCAAAATTCCTCATATCGATCTTTGGAACATTGTGGGTATTTAATCCAACATTAAAGTCTATGAAATCATGATTAACATTTCTTTTTTTTTTATCATGAGTTTCCTTTACTACCCTTTCCCCATTAGTAAGCCTTTCTTGTAGAAAATTAGTCAAATCTATTTTCAAAAATTCCATCATAGCATCCATGCCTTTCTTTAAATCATCAGCCTTAGCTTCTGTTACCTTTTGTGAGAGTGAAATTTTTTGCACTTGGTCTCATAATTTTTATATATCATGTTGCATTTATTCCTCTTCTTCATGAGTCATGCTAGTGCTTTCAGGTTGCTTACTAGGTGTTTCCATTTTCTTTCTCGGGGCACAAATTAAAGATAATTATGCTTCACTATGCCCTTTGAACTTCAACCTAATTTTTCAACCCAAACTTATGCAAAATTTTAAAAAATATACACACATTTTTTCGCTTTGTAGATTCTCGATATTGAAAATGTTGTATCTCTGTAATTGTGGATCCCGAAGGTATGAAATTACTTTTTGTGATAGCCCTCTGAGTCCTCTTTCCAATGCTACTAGTCTCATCAAAATTAGATTCTCCAAGAAAGAGTTATACCCAATCTCCCAAGATGACCAAAATATATAATTTTTTAGTAGAGGGAACTTATACGACATGCCACGTGTCATTGTTTCAACCTTCGGATCTAAAAAAGATAAAAAGGCAACTACACTCCATCCTCTTTCTGTAACTTCTTATGCAATTTCAATCTAATACTCAGAGAGAAATTTATGATGATTTTTCCAAGGTCACCTATTTGGAATATAATTCGGGAGTCTACAAAGGCCCTAAATTCCTTAGGTCATATCTCTGAAAATATAGTGCTACAAGATCTGAAATTTGGACACAAGGTTTAGAAGGATTTCAGATCAAAAAAAAAAAATTTAGCTTCTGAAATGGTGTTGAAACGTCGCAAAAAAAAAGTTATAGCGAAAATTCCACGATGACCTATTTGGAACAGCAAAACCCTAGAATCCAAAGGTCTGATAGCAAATGTCATGAAAACATGTCACAAAAGGATAGAAAATAAAGATCAACACCTTATAAATCAGCCTCTTCGAGGGGAAAACCTGTTTTACATTACACAAATGAACAATTCTTAGATGATGCAAATGACAAAACCTTCTTTTTATATATAGGAGTCTAAGGGGTCACAATATAATCAAAGTCGACATAACAATAATAATATAAGGGCACAACAATAACAATAGTGAGCTTCTATGAGGCACAATAATAAAAATATGGGGACAATAGGGGCACAACAATAACAATAAGAGCTACAATGAAAATAGTAATGGGGGAATCACTAGTATTATAGTGACCTAACACTAAGGCTTGCAAAATCACTAGTGACAGTGAATCCACAATCCATAAGCATAGTGTACTATGCAACACATGATGATAGTCTATGCACACTCTCCACTAAAAGTCTCTCTCACATTGATTGCAATTGTACTTCCATTTTAGTGAGATTTCTTCATCATCGCATTGTCACACCTTTGTTTTATCAAGTGTTAGTTTCACATTTTCAATTTTTGTTTTTCCTTACATTCACTTTATTAAGTTTATTTTTCATGTTATATTCACTTTGGAATGTGTTGATTTCAATGTCATTCACATTTGCAAGTGTCATTTGCACTTTTCTCTTACTATCACAAGTGTCATTTTTTGGCATGGGAAGTGTCACACACTGTAAAAGTAGAGTTTTGGTTAGTTGCGAGAGGAAAATTTGGTACCAATGGTTCCTATTTACCACATATACACTTACTATACCCATTACCAAATTTTATGCATTGTTGTACTAGTGTCATGATTATCGTCATAAAGTTTATCTTAAGTGTAGCACCTACTCGAAGGGAATCAATTGTACATTCTTAAAAGGTAGTTCTGATGCATTCTCCTACACTACTGTCTGTTATTCATCATAAGGAAATACATCAAATATATTCTCCAAGTCTTGAGCACTATCATACAAGTGCTTTCACTTTCGTCGCAAAGTGTACCCTAAGTGTCGCACTTGGAGGAGGTTGTTGTATTTTTGTTGCATTTATGGGATAATGATGTTCTTATGTACTGAGTGTTCAATATTGTGTCATCAATTTTTATGAATGTGTGTGATCATCCATAAGTTCAATCATGGTCTCACTTATAACTTACTAATCATAGACTTAGCCAAATCCTAAAAAGCTTTCCGCTCGACCAAATTGACTTCACTCAACCTCCTTCAATTGTGAATTATATAGTAGCAAGCCTCAATCTCCCCACTTGCCTCCTAGAACTGCATAATGCATAACTCCTTCCTCCGAGGACTGTGCATTGCGAAGTCATAGTTCTAAAGAATTATTTCCCTGCCCTTAGAAACTACATAATCCTGCCTCCCATCCGGTTTATTGTTGTGCATTGCATAGTCTCAATCATCAAGATGCCTCTCTATGTCATTGAACTTTGAAACTACGCAATCCACTGACTAGTTTCCCTCCATAAATGCATAATGTGTAGTCTAGTGCTCAACCATGGCCCCTTAACCTCCAAAACTATGCATTTTACCCTTTCAGTTAGTCTTCTTTTATGCATTGTGCAGTGTAAAGCCTCAAGTTATCTCCCTACCTCCCTGAGATTTGCAATTGTGGAATCCCAATGCCTCTCTCTCTCTCTTGTACTATACATAGGGAAAATTCAATGCTCAAGTCTGCCTCACTAAGCTCCTCAACTACACAATCATCTTTCCTAGGCCCCCAATAACTGCACACTATGAAGTCTCAAGCTTCAATCCATCACTCCTAACCCCTCGAGCTATGCATTGTGCAATCCTTGAGTCTACCTCTCAGTCCAACACACATTTCCAACACAGTCAACCTTTCCATGAAGAAAGTTAGAGTAGGAGTTTTATGGACTAATGTTGTCTTGTCATGGGTGATTTCTAGTTGTAGATATTTTATATTGACATGATAAAATGGTGATTTAAGAGAAGGAGGAGACAATGCTATAATACAATTTGGAAGATGTGAAGACAAGATTATCATTGAGTGAGAAGATGGAGGGACACCAGTTTATGACTGAAGACCAAAGAGAAGGACCTTATGAAGACTCCATACCATTCAACCCCTTCGACTATGAATATGATGAATATAGTAGATCTTTCATGAAGATGAAGTACTAAACATATCTCTCATGAAGATTGAAGACAAAGAAACGATAGAAATAACTTGACATTACCACTACATCATGGAATGCATATCATCATCTTCAAGTTATGATTTGTACTAGTGTCATCAAAATGTCATGAGTGTATGTGTATTTTCACAACATTTATGGATGTAATGGTGTGATTATCAAAAGAAAGGAAAAAATGTAACGTGTGGAAGTCTGAGAGTCATATGTGAAATAATAATAGTCACATAGTCATATATGGATTGGATAAAAGAGTCTTTATGAAGATTCCTAAATTCATATAGAAGTCCAATGGTCACATTAGAAGTTAAAGAGTCATGAGGGAAGCCTAAGAGTCATGTGAATATGAAGGGTAATTATTTTTGTTATATATACACCCTCATAACTCAAGAAAATCATTTTTGTTGGTTTATTCTTTGGAGGCTAGCCTTCGTTTCTCCAACTTAGCATAGGGGAGAAGATCATTCTTTGGAGAGGAAAGAAGTGACTTAATGTTCCATTATTGGAGCTAGTTTATTGCCATTGTAATTGTGCACTTGGATCTTTCACCTAATATCATAAGCTCATTCAATTAGCACACTTTCATGCATATGTCATTAATGTTGTAAAAATATTCTTTGAATGTTTGCGATATATGTTGTTCTCATTTGTACTAAATAAATTAAGCTATTTTAGTGTCTTTGGTGCTTATCTTGTTGAATGTGTGTTGTATTTTATTCAATTTTCTTTGTTTCTGTGTGAACTATTTATCTAGATAACTAACAAACCTTTCCTTTCTCTTGTGTCTCTCTCTTAGGATGGCACTATTGCTTTTCTTCTAAAGTCTCACTTTTATTTCCCTCTCATGAGAGTCTCTAGTGACAGTTTACTTGTTGATTTCAAAGGTTATGTGCATACTCTCTTATATTGTAGCCAAGGAAAATCTTAGTTGATACTTTGGATGTGGCTCCAACTCCAAATGGTGTAAGGTTTAATTGGGACTTTACATTAGGGAAACCCTGTTGGTTGATGGATTTTCATCATCGTCCACAATATTTGAATGATCGTGAGATAGTCGACGCTGAAACTGTTGTGTTCTAAGATATAATTAAACATATATGCTGACACCTAATCAGAGGTATTGGGTGTACAACTGTAATTAATGTAAATAAATAATAGAGAAGATAGAGAGTCATTGGGAGATGAACCAAACAGTCACTCCCTCTTTTATATAATAACGAACAACTTGAATGAATAAGATAAGTTTTGATCTAAGGAGTTACCTCCTGGTCTGACATGGTATCAGATCAGGCGCCAATTTTTGGCTTCTTTTTTAATTTGTAACTCCTATTTTTTTTTTCCTTTGTTTTGCATATTTCGCAGGCTAACATCTCTTTCAAATCCCTATGAAATCTCATTCATTTTTTGATACACTCATTGAAGTTCGTTGCATTGGAGCTAGCTATTTTCTTATTCACCACATACCTTTTTTATATATAAACTAGCAATGGTGATGACTTAACCCAATCGGACACAGTTCCCGAGATATAAATTTATTGGGTTCATTCTCGACCGTAGATCTCAAATCCCAAAATCTGACAGTCCACAGCAATTTCGGTTCGACTACATACGCGAAAGTTAACCACCCAAAATGTGTACTTTTTTCTCTCTCCTCAGGTTCATTCTCCACCGTGGATCCCAACTCCCAAAATCCAACAATTTATAGTGATTTCTGGTGCATTAGTTGCATGAGTTACCCACTTCATACAAGCAATTTTTCTCTCTCCCCTAGTCACTACGTGTCAAATGCTTAGTGGAATCGGGCACTCCCCTCTCAATACCACTTACCATTTTTTATTTTCCCGAAATCCCGCTTATCGCTTTAAAACAACCGTCTGTCTTGGTTAATGCCTGGACTTCTTCACTTCTGATAACTGTTGATCTTATAAAATCAATGACCCTCCTTCGTATTTCTCTGTCACTCATCTCCACAGCTCATATCCACCGATTCATCTCTACCGCTCATCTCCGTCGTTCATCTCTATAGTAAAAGAATGACATCTATAGTCAAACTCTAGTATACGGGTGAATGAAAATAATACTAGGATTATATTAAGTTGAACACTATTAATATGATGCTATTGGTATAACAATTTTACGAGTAAAATTTTGCAGCAGCAATATTTTTTTTCCACTGTACACAAATTTTACAATCCATTCAATTATATCTATTGTGGAAGTAGTTCTCAATGGAAATGAGAATTATCCTAAATGGTCGTGGAAAATCCAACATGCTCTCATTTTTAATGAGCTATGGAAAGGAGTGTGTTTTGGATAAGGAGATGAAGCTCTAGTCCAACCTACCTCAGACAAGGAGCTCACAATTTGGGAAAATAAGAACAACAAAGCATATGCATTGATTACAGCATCAGTAAGTGAAGAGGTGAGTCAACACGTTTCACAATTTTCAAATGAATTCAAAGCCTTACAAAATCTAAAAGAACTCTATGACTCACGCTCTGCACTTGAAGTTGTTCAACTCTTGATTAAACTCTTCACCCTTGCATTACAAAATAATGATCCTCTTGCTCTTGCATCTGAAGTAAAATATATAATGCATGATATCAAAGTCACTAAGGTTGAATTGGATATTCCTCTAATATCTTTTCTCAAGGCACTTTATCCTACTTACTCCAATTATCTTGATTCATTGCAAGCAAATGGAAATCTCAAAGATATTACCTTTGACTCCCTTGTGAAAAAATTTGCTGAAAGAGAGAAAGCTTTTGGAAAGAAGACAACCCCTGAATCTTCTAAAGAGGCTATGTGCCTTGCTCATAAAGAAAAGTATCTTGCCCAAGGTTCTTCCAGAGGAAGAGGTGGCTGAAGAGGAAGAGGAATATATTTCAGGGGTAGGGGGGCAAACACTCTCAAGGAGAAAAGTCAGATTTGCACTGCATACGCTGTAAAAGAAATGGATCACATGATTCCTCCACATGCAAGTTACCTTGGGACAAAATTGAGCAGCAAAGATAAACCCAAAGGTAAAACTAATGACACAGAAAAAGGTAAAGAACCTGAATCCACTCATTATGTTGTGGCACAATGTAATATTGGAGTAAGCGAAGACTTATTTAATGCTTCACTTGCTTCTTGGAAAAATGATTGGTTGCTTGATTCAGGAGCAACTTGCCACATGACTCATAGAAAATATTTTTTTGAAGAATTCACTAACAATGTTGATGGAGCAGTATACTTTGTAGACCAATCAAAACTCAAGCCATTGGGGCTTCGCACAATCAGGCTTAAATTTCCTGGTCTTCCGAACTTTCTTCTACATCATGTTCTATATCTCCCACAACCAAGGAGAAACTTGTTGTCTTTGGTCCACATCCGCTAGCAAGGTCACTCCATTCATATGTTTGATGGCAAGCTTGAGGTGCGAAAAGCATTTGACCACTCACTTTTCATGACAGAGATAGAAGAAGAAAGGCTTCTCAAATTGTAGGGTACCTCTACTCGTGCACAACATTTCTCATACAATTCTCATTATGAAGAAGGTACACTTCCATCAAGTTTATTATGGGATACTAGATTTGGACACTTGAACTATGACAACCTCCACTTGTTTAAGAAAAATGGTGTTACTAGTTTGCCTACAATTCCTAGGAAACTTAAGCAATGTGATGCTTGCATTGTAGGAAAGCATAAAGAAAAGTCTTTTCATGATTCACACTCTAGAGCACATAGAAAACTTGAACTCATTCATTCAAATTCATGTGGCCCAATGCTTGTTCCTTCTACAAATGGAAATAGATATATGATGACATTTATTGATGACTACACTAGAATGTGTTGGGTTTATTTATTAAAGAACAAATATGATGCTTTTTAAACATTCAAGAACTTTCATACATGGATTGAAAATGATGCACAATCTCATATTGGCTCTATTCACACTGATAATGGAAAATAATACACTTCAAATGAATTTGAAAACTATCTTTGTCAACATGGAATCAAACATCAAACAATTGTGCCTTATAATCCCCAACAAAATGGTATAGCTGAAAGAATGAATAAAACAATATTAAATATGGTACGCTCAATGCTATTTTTCAAAAATGTAAAAATGATGTTTTGGGTTGATGCAGTTCTATGTGCTATATATATAAAGAATAGATGTCCATCTAATGCTATCAGAAACAAGACTCCTTATGAAATGTGGTATGGACACATTCCTTTGGTAAAGCATCTCAGGGTCTTTGGTTCCACCTGTTATGCCTTGATACCAAAGGTATATAGAAACAAACTTGGTGTAAGAAGTTGTAAGTGTATCTTCCTGGGGTATTCAAACACCTCCAAAGCATACCATCTCTATGATGAAGTCAACAAACGTTTGTTGTATCTAGAGATGTAATCTTTCTTGAATCATCCAAAACTAACAATGTTGTTGAAAGGCAACTTGATCGCTTGGATAGATTCAAAAATGAAAAATCATTTCAAGAATTTGATAATCAAATTCCAAATCTTGAAGGGGGGGTTCCTATACTAGATCAACCTATAGAATCTTCTTCTGAAGCACTCTCTCCCTTGCATGAAACTCCAACAAGGGATGATACTTTGAGTGATGTGATTGATAGAATTGAGACTCAATCTTGATTTACTCCCAACTCAATCAATGGAGTAGCCTGGACCATCTAAGAAATGTCTCCCAAAGTGGGTGACAAAGACACTTGAAAGTGTTCATCGTGATGAGGTTGGAAAGACGAAAACTAGAAATTCAAACTGGAAAAATGGAGGTAATGTAGATGAATTTGATTCACCTGTTGATATGGATGTTTCTTATGATTGTGAATTCAATTTGTCTACATATTTTGAACCAAATTCCTTCAAAGAAGTCTCTTCTCATGTTGAATGGAAAGAAGCAATGCAAAAGGAGTATGATTCCCTAATAAAGAATGGCACTTGGAAGCTGGTTGATCCTCCATTGGGAACTAAACCAATTGGCTGCAAGTGGGACTACAAGAACAAGTATAAATCTGATGGTTCCCTTGAAAATCACAAAGACAGGCTTGTGGAAAGAGGTTTTGTATAGAAGGAAGGGGACGATTATGAGAAAAAATTTTCCCCCATAGCAAAATGGGCTACCATCTGGAAACTCTTTGCCCTAGCAGCTCAAAACTTTTGGAAAGTCCATCAAATGGATGTAAAAACTTCTTTCTTGAATGGAGATCTAAAAGAAAAAAAAATTATGTCCCAGCCTAAAGGATTTGTTGTGAAAGGACATGAACATAAATTATGCAAACTTTTGAAATCCTTGTATGGCCTCAGACAAGCACCATGAGCCTGGTATGAAAAACTGACTGAGCATATTCTGAAACTCAAGTTCAAACATTATGATCTTCATGATGCAACTTTGTTTTTCAAGGGAAGTTGGCAAAATAGTTGTATATCTTGTGGTATATGTAGATGATGTTTGATAACAGGGAACAATGAAAGCTACTGTGCATCCATAAAGAAGGAATTGAAGAAAGGTTTTGAAATGACTGATTTGGACTATGTTCATTACTATCTTGGTATTGAAGTAACTCAACATCTGAAATCCATATTCCTTTCTCAAAAGAAGTACATTGGAGATCTATTGAACAGGTTTGGCATGACTGAATGCAATCCTCTGACTACTCCAATGGAACAAAACTTAAAGCTCACATCAATTGAAGGAAAATTAATTGAGGATGCAACAAAGTATAGAAAACTTGTAGGAAGTCTCAACTACCTAACTACTACCAAACCAAATATTTCATTTGCTCTTGGAATCCTCTCCAGATTTATGCAAAATCCTTGTGAGGGACATTGGTATGCTACAAAAGGAGTCCTAAAGTACTTGAAGGGAACTCAAGACTTTGGAATCAAGTATACACAGGTGGACGACTTCAGCTTGATTAGATACTCTAATTCAGACTTCGATGGAGACAAAGAAACTGGGGTATCTACTTCAACTTATGCTATGAGTCTTGGATTAGGAGCCGTCTCCTAGAGATCACACAAACAATTAGTTCTAGCAAATTCCACAACAAAGGGAGAATATGTGGCAGCAGCTGAGGCAACAAAAGAAATTGTGTTGCTTAGGAAAATTCTTGAATATTTGCAAGTAAAAAAAGTACAATCAACTCCACTCATGATTAACAATACCTCTGCAATAAAGTTGGCTAAGAACCCAAAGTTCCATGTTCGAAAAAAGCACATCAATACTAAATATCATCTGATTCAACATCATGTTGAGGCCAAAACAATCCATCTTCGCCATTGTTCCACTAATGAGAAAATTGTAGACATCTCCAGGAAAGCGCTTGGAAGAGAAAAGCTTGAAATATTCAGAACGATGCTTCAACTCACCAACATCCCTTCAGATTAAGGGGGGGAATCATAACACCTAATCAGACGGATTGGGTGTACAATTGTAATTAATGTAAATAAATAATAGAGAAGATAGAGAGTCATCGAGATATGAATTGAATAGTCACTCCCTCTTATATATAATAATGAACAACTTGAATGAATAATATGAGTTTTGATTTGAGGAGTTACCTCCTGGTCTGGCAATATCAATAACATGAATTAGATAAGATAATGAAGAATAACAACTAATCAATTAATGAATCATGAACCATGGTTTCCATATAATTTTACGGAATATTAAACATTAACTCTATGAAGGCTAATGAATTCTTGTATTTTGTACTACCAAAATCCAATTTGAACTCTTGAAGGATGACAATCCATTCAAGTAATTTTCCCTGATGATATGATGACTATGAACTTGTTTCATGTGTTTGGAATCTATGATTATATTTTTATTTCGCAAGAGCATCTAATGCCTTAACTGTTAGAAAACATAGATAACTTCCAAGGGAAGCTTTTAAATGTGAGAGTATGCTCAAGAATGGAAAAGGAATTTTCTAATATAACATATAATATGTTTTTGTGCACTTTAATCTCTTGGATGATCACCATAACAATGACTGGTTTACAGGTTGTAGATAAATAAAAAATCCTAAGTATATTAAGTATGCCTCAATATTGGGCTTTAAATAAAGGTTTTCTTCAAAGAATTGAAATATTTCTTTGCTTGGTCATCCCATGTGAACGGTACACCATTTTTCAATAATCACATAAACAATTTCCTTATCTTGACATAGTTGGAAATTAACCTATGCATAAAGCTTTCCTTTCGTTGCAAACGTTGAACTCCAAGAAGAATACAAGGAATAGGCAAGTTCATGATTTCCTCGCCCTTTAAGGGTTCCACTATGATCTCATATTTGGACATGATGAAATCAAGCAACCCCACCAACACCATGCAAAAGATGGACTTATGCAAGCTCAAATAAATATTATGGTATGGGAATTGAAGAAAAATAACCTATAGATGGGAATGATGACCACCATGCCACTATGAACAGGTAGCAAGGTCATCCAAATATGCCTACACTATGTTTTTTATGTTGTGAAATGTGTATAAAGGGCCCATTGTAAAGTGGCGCCATAATTTTTAGGACCAAATGGGAAATTCTTATAAGTTATTGTACCCCAAATATAGATGAAACTGATCTAATTTTTATCCTCCATTTTGATTTCTAGTTTATTATAACTAGAGAAACTATCCATGAATGAATTTTTTTCACAAGTAGTACACTCATTAATTATTTGATCATTGACTGAGTTTACGTAATAATCCTTTAGATAGTGTTTATTCAAATCTCTATAACAAGCAGTAATGTGAATTGTATCATGCTTCTTAGTGAATGGAACATTGTTGGATACCCACTCTATCAAGGGAAATAGATAGATAAGTATAGAAGTCAATAGTTCTTTCACCTCTTGTTTGACAGCAAATGCCTTATATGGGTTCAATAGCCTATTCTTTTTTGTAAACTAGTTTGGCTCCATCATACCTACTAATTTTGTGTTTGAAAATTTGTGGGTCAATAAATAATGTTTCTTTGTAGGACTAAGTGAACACATAATAAAATTATTTAAATAGGGATACATAAATTTCAAGTTCAAGGGACGAACAATATGGATATATCAAGTGTCGAGTCGTAAAAAGGGTCCCTTTCACTGCTAATTACCTCACATCAATTTGTCAATCCAGGGACATTTTTTTATTTCAAAGAGTGTCTCAGTTTGAGGCTTTCATTTCCCAGAGTAATGCTAGTAGTATAGTGCTCAAAAAAATACAAGAGTAAATGGATGCTTGAAATAAAATCTACTTACAGCAAAATACCTTGAAGCCTAAATCATTCATTCGGAAAAAAAGCAATATATCAGTCAAGGGTCCAGTAACAATAACTCATCCCTTTATAAACCGATGTAACCAAAAGTAATCAGGGAACAGATCATTGATTCTAGGGACCAGACAGCAAATGTCAATTCCCACTACAGTCTTAGATCGTCCTGCACACCAAAACAGTAATAATGCAAACAATAGGAAATGGAATAGCAAATAAGGAATGGAATAGCGACTAGGAAATTGTAACAACAACTGAACGTAATAAGCAACAACAACTTAGTCTACAAGAATAAATGCTATCACTCATATCCTACAAAAATCAAATGGAAATCCTCTATCTTTAAGGACGAATCGAACAACACACAGAAATAGAACAAGATTGACGAATGATGGAATATGGAACAATACTATAAATTCAAATATAAATGTACAATAACTTAACACACGACACACCTCAATAGTAATTTGATCTTGGTAATCCAATTGTCAATCTTAGTTACAAATAATACGACTGTCTTTTAGAATGGAACAACAACGTTCATAGATTCAATCAATCGTAAGGAAATATAATTTCTAAGATGAATTCAATAATACCAATGGTCAAGTGTTACAACACAGAAATTCTAGAATTGAACAACAATGGTATCCTGTAAAAGCCAGTTATATCAGTACTTAAAGAAACAGTGATGAGTTGCAGAGTTATGATATCTCTATCTTAGGAAATGATATCACTTAACAGATCAAACATAACAGAGCTATGGAGTAAAATAAGAGAACATATCAGATTACCTAATAGAGTTGATAAGAAAAACCACGCATAAACCAAAAGTAATAGTACAGGAGCAAGTATTCCACTAGGGTCGGGCCCTTAGCCTCCAGGGGTACACCGCTTGAGGTTATTCTAGAATAAAAGATGAAATAGCAACCAATTTTGTATTCATGCATAAAACAGAATTATAGTAGATCACTTCTCAACGAGATTTGATGATCAAAGTCTCAGACTTAAGAAAAGTTCCATAGAAAAATAATAGACTACTCTTCAAGCTAACAATGTTGTCCCTTTTTATAATGGTGAAGACGGAGATGTCTAGGCGCAAAAATAGTTAAAGCAGCGATTCCTCAGGATCAAAGGATCCTGAGGGATTCACCAAGCTGTTGACTGTCAGTTATCCCTTTACTTTCTTGTGCCAAGCCGATATCTCCATTTCCTTTCCCTGGCTGATATGCTTCAATTCGGTTTTCCTTGTTTGCATATGGTTCCCTACCAAAGGGACAGTGGTTAACTTGGCCCTGTCCTTTTCTTTGGGGTGGCAGTCTTTTTTTTTTGCCTTTTCCTGCATAAGAAATAGCGATCGTTAGCATTTTCATGTTGCAAATAGATATTTATAGATTTTATCACGATTTCCCATTATCTTCCTAGTTCATGATGCAAATGGTTTGTAGGTTCTAATGAAAAGAAGCTAAAATAATCACCAAAAACATACCTTCTTTAGCACTCCACACACCCCCCTGCTTACCCTTTTTCATGCCCTCATGAAAACATTGTAGTTGATGTGTAAGGAAGTGAGAGAGTAGGCTGGAGATGGGATTTCATTTGGTGGTCTACAGCCATGATGCCTAACTAGGTGTTCAAAAAAATGGCCAAGTTTACCCTCAGGCATCTCATACAGGGCTTGGTATCTAGGTGTAGGGTGCTAAATAATTGGACTCTGGTATCTATATCCTAACCAGGATGGCCCTGCTCTCAGGATAACTTTGCCATAGAGGTGCAAGCAATCGGTGGCTAACTTAAAATTTTCATAATTAAATGGTTCCCTGAGTTGGATATTTGGATTAGAGATTTGATATTGAAATTTAGCTGCATCAATGGCAAGGTCTTTAATAGTGAGAAGGTATTCTATTACATGCCGATTTATTGTTGTATGAATGTGCCTTAATTCTTCAATCACATCTGCAGTCCCCATTAGGTTCCTATGTTCCCTCCACAACTGCACTGGATTCCTAGGCTCAGCTCTTACCCATAAGTCTAATCCATTTTCTTGTCTTTGAAAAGCATTATAGGCTTTAAGCCACTTGATTTGATTGACCCCAAACAAGATAAATTCCTACAATTGGATGTCCCCAACAAAAGGGCCTGGGTTCTGCTCTGTGTCCTGTCTAATACGAGGTTATGCAGATAGAATTCACACAGTAACCTTTGAACCTTCACTCCATAATGCTTATAGCAATTTATAAAATCATCAATGGTATTAATTTGTATAGGGGCGCCTACTTTGATAGCTTTTATTTTCAATTGCAAATACCATTCCATTAAAAACATGGCATAATTCTTAGCAGGGGCTCTACAGGCTAGGACGTCAGTGCACAAAGAGCATGAGGTATCCATCTGCTTGATAACTATATCTAACCTATGAGTTACCTTTGGAACTTTTTCTTCTTCCTTTCGCCATCCTTCAAAGGCCTAGCTTTCAGATAAGTTGACGTTCCTTAGCTACTGTTGTAATTCTTCATACCTTTCCCGGGGGACTGTTTGTTCTGCGAGATTTTATGCTACTTTTTGAGCTTGCATCAAACCCTCTTGTAGGGTTACCATCCTCGGATCACTATCCCACATGGTAGTGGTGAGCGG
>APFE030089605.1:0-18233 GCA_000404065.3 Pinus taeda
TATATTATTTTTTTTTCTAAGGAAAAATTGTAATTTTTTATTAATTTGAAAAATTGCATATCATAGATGCCCAAGCATATGCACTAACTGTTGGCCCATGGTCAAAGCTAGATAGGTGTCAAAAAATATAAGTTATGGCCAGAGTCATTCCAAAAAAATTGTACATGTTCACCTCTCATGGTGTTCAACAAGTCTGATATGCATAGATAAAGTAAATACATATATATTTACATAAATTGCTATAAAGTAGGAAACTGATAGATATCATAAGAAAATTTTAGGGCCTGTCCAGCCTTGGATATGCTCGATTGAGGTAGGGATGATGGTAATATTGGTGCTGAATGTTCAGCACCATTCTGCTCCTCGATCATCCACAGGCCTCGGGGTAGTATCCTGGCCTCTTTGGAAAGCTTGTTAGCACCCTCGTTATGTTTCGTGTAAATGTGTACATGAAATAAAGTTATATTGTCTTTTCTAGATCTATATTATTAATACTTTAAGTCTTAAAATATTTTTAATATAATTATTTATGTTACATATGATCAAAAAGTTATGCACATTGTTATCATGATTTGTTTGTGTGGAAATTAGACCAAAGGTTGAATATGAGGCTTGAGAAAGAGTTCATCAAAATTGACAAAGTATTTATGATATGTCTGCTAAAACAAGACCAAAAAGTGCGCTACATGGCCCTATGGGCAAGCTTAACATAAAACCAAAAACATATGCCTATAGGTTGTAGCAAGAAAAACCAACTAAATGACATCAACAAAATAGGTTATCGAAATGATGAGACTTGAATTATTAGTTCCCGTGCGCTTATGGTCATGCAAGAGGTCACTAATCCATAATTTCATAGAGTAAATGTTGTTCCTCCATGTTGAGGAGGAACTCATCTTGATTTGCATTCCGGTCAAATGAAAATTTGCCCAACATTTCTTTGAGCTGCCAATACAACTCTACAGTGAGTAGATATTGGTTTCACCTCCCTCTTTTTGAGCCCAAACCAAATATGCAATGAGAGATTGATTCGAGCACCCCTCTATATGATATATCTCCATGCTCATTACCGCCTACTCAATATCCTCAATTTCTTGTTGTCTTGCTTGTGATATATGTTCCTTATTTATCTAGATTGGATCATTACATTATTTTTCGTCCATATTGATGATTTCAAAGTGGAGAAAGTGGAGGAATAAGCTCATAGGACCATTTTTACCAATGGGGCCTAGTTTGGAAAATTGTAGTCTAAAAGTTTCGGGGAGCACTTTGAGGTATTAAACGATAATTTTGGGGGGTTAACCTTCTCTAGTGCAAAACCATTTTTTCATATTCTACAGATACATACTTTTCCAATGGTGCAAAAATCACCTCAATTGGAGCTTGTGTGCAAAAGTTATGCGACATGGAATTTGACCTTCCTATTTTCACCACCATAACTTGAGAAGATGCCACGTCAGCCCCACAACTCTTGGAAAATGGGTTGGGCACATGATTATGATGAAGAATACTCTAGAATAGTCGACATTGTAACTTTGGTTAAGAGGTGAGGTAGTCAAACCTAACCACTAGTAGGTTATTGGGTTGTGGTATAACTGGGCCACTCGAAGGAAAAGAGGTTCCATTCTTTTCGATTACATTTGTTCCGTATATGAGCAAAAATATATGAGAGATATAGGAGATAGATCACACAGAGAGGATTTGCGCAATGTAGTAGCCCTCATGCCACAAGCCATACTTCTTTATAATTTCAGTTTTGGCTTAAGAATACATTGTTCCCTTGACCATCTCCTTGAAACATTTCTCTTACGATAACATTTCTAAAAGAATGTCATACTATTCATTAGAAGTACAATGAATAATTAACAGTGTTCTATCATAAATAATTGTTGTTTTTAGTCTTTTTCTTGGAAGGAGGGGGATATCAACATCCAAAATATCTTCTACATATTTTCTAACAATATTGGGATGTTTTAGGCTATTTCCCTGAGATTTTGTAATAGAAATTTGGTTAGGGTTTATTGTAGAACTTTGAGTCCATATATCTTTGTTAGCCTTTTTTACTTTATCCCTTATGGGAGAGTGAAAATAAGGAGAAAATTTTATTGATATCCTCATATTGGAAAAAACCTAACATGGGTCATATTTCCATTCTTTATCTTCTTCAAACACAAAAGCCTTTAACATGTTTTCAGTAATTGGGAGAGTTGTATGTGAATTAATAGTAAAATAAAACAATTCAAGGGGGATATTGGAAGTATATTTCTTTCCCTTAGATGTAAAATGTAAGCCATTAGAATGAATTATTTATCAGATATTATCTAGAGCAAAAACTTGAGGGGTTAAATACATAAGGAGCCTATATAGCTTAATCTCAACATTGTAGATTCTAAAACTTGTGTAGTTTTGTTCAATGTACCAAAATCCACACTTTAACTTTTGATTCATACGCAAGTGAAACTTGTATTAATTAGGGATTCTTAGAGGAGGATGACCAATTTAGACTAGACTATAAAATGTGGACATGAATTTGTCAACGAATATCTTATAACCATAAGGTTGATTGATGAATACTACAACATGTGTCCATTCAAAGGGAAATTTCTCCTCCCCTAACTAATTTCTATATTGTAGCACTAAGTACTCAAAATGGGAGGGCTACAGAGCTAATAGAAGATAAACAATGTAAGAATTATATTTGAAAGTCCTTTCTTCTTACAACAATGTAAGCTAGTCATGAATCCCGCTAGCAATAAATAAAGGAAAATTAAACTTGGTAAATAATGAAATCTTATGTATAGCCTAAGTTTATTGAATCTACACACAAATCATCACAACAACGTAAAACCACATTGATCATGGATATTAGTTCTCTAGTAGTTCCATTGAACACTTCCCTCTTCAAAGGAAGTCTAAACTCTTTAGAGTTTCCCTACTTGTTTATCGATTTCCTTAGATACTTGGTTTTATGGGTATCAACGAGGGTTTTGAAGTGATACTCAACATAATCTTCTTCAATGAGTTTATAACTAACAGGAAAAATAAAATTTTTGATTAAGTCTTTCTCTACGACCGAAAGGGCCACCTATAATCCCTAACTATCTTTAAAAGCCATTTGAGCACGGTTGTAAAATTCAACAAATAAATGCCTTAACTCAGGGAAAGGAAAGCTTTAGGAAAACATAGCTTGAGGGAGCTTGCTTTCCCATATATGGAACATGTCAGAATGTTCATTGAATTTCTAAACTTTAGAATGAAGGTTGTCCGAGATTTTACTAATCAAGCTAGGGTTGAAAGGTCTTTATCTTTATCAATTATCGATTTTGACACATCCATTTTTAAATAACTTTCTTTGAAAGCCTTCCCCTCTTCCTAGGTACATTTTAATAAAGCTTATTATGGAAAATGGAATATGGTGAGGCTTAAATACTTTTAATTAATGCTTTCCTATTTGTCCCTATAAACTAGGATTTTTTACCCTTTTGCTTGCTTTCCTTCCTAAAGATAATGAGAAAAATAACCCATACAATCTGCTTTAATATACCTTAATCAAGGCATTAAAGGTAACACACATGGACTACAAAGGAATTAACTTGATGATACGTGCACCATTAATGTGCAGTTAATCGCATGCAACGAGTAATACCATCAGTGGTTTCACCTGCGGCCTTAGGTGGTTTCACGCCTTCAGAAATATGGGTGAAACACACCGAGGTGGCCCATCATATCGGATGGCGGTTTGGTGCTTTTTCCATAGTGGGAGTTGCAACACGTGCTCTTCAACTGTCTTGCAGCAACGAGAATAGCAACACCAAGGTACCTTGGGTGTTACACTCATGATATAAGGGTGTTGTTGCAACCAAAAAGTGTTGCAACAACATAATAGGGTGTTGTAACAACTATCTTTTATTATTGCTCCAAGAGCACCAATAGGGTGTTGTAGCAACTATCATTTATTATTGCTCTAAGAGCACCAAGAGCACCTGCTCTCATATATGCTCATAGGTTTGCATAAAAAAGTAAAATCCTTCCTAAATGCATAAGAATGAACATTAAAATGACATAATTGGAAGATAAGTGTACCTTGATATCCATATCTCATGGAATCAACATTCTTGATAGTTGCTTCATATATCTCTCTAACATACAAAATCTTGCATATGTTCATACATGAGCCACATGATCATACTACACAATCACCTAAAATGGGCTCACTTGACTTGAGTAGAATGCTACTCGTATCTACAACCTTCCTTTATGATGCATACATACATTGATCATGTATGTATGCATCCTAAACCATCTTTTACTCTTTGTCATTTTCCCTATCACTTCCATGAGCATTCATCATATTTTTCTCATGGTTGAATTATCACATGTCATAGAAACGTTCATAGCTAATAAGATCAAGGTTAATTCTTAATCAAAACTAAAAGCTAAATAATAAAGTTCAAGCCAAAAAAAAAAATGCCCCAACTCCCATGCTTAACAATATTGGGTTTAATATGACGGTTTTTAATATTAGGTTTATAATATTGGGTTTAATGTTAGAATTTATAAATATAGATTTTTAATATTAATTATATATATATTTATAATCATAAATAATAATAAAAAACTTACTTTTAATATTGGATTTGATATTAAAACTTATGTATTAATATATTATAATATAATTATAATAATATTATATTTAATTATTATAATTATATATTCATTAATATTAAATCTTTACCATATTATACTTTTATAATATTAATATTAATATTGATATATGTTTATTGACGTATAATATATGGTTGATTAATTATATTAACTCCATTTTTATATGAAAATTGTGTTAAAAATCATATTAAATTTTTGAATCTTGAAAACAAAAAACTTAATACCCATGTTGTAAATTGTAAATCTTTTAGGCATTATATATGGTTGAATAGTGTATAACAACTTCATTTTTATATGAAAATTTATATTAAAAATTCATATTAAACCTTTGAATTTTGAGAAAAAACCTTAACACCAGCATGAATCTTTTAAACATTTTAGTGTTAAATAACAAGCAATTTACTAATAAAGTAAATTTTATCCCCAAAAATTTCAGCATCAATCAAGAATAAATATATTTTCCAAGAATATTTTATTTACTGATTGAATGAGTCAAAAGTTGAAACAAGTGTCCATAGTTTAAAGGCATATCTAGATAACAGATTGTTTGGCGTGGTGGCAAAGCTCACGTGGTTAGCTTGTCTTATTATTGAATGACAGGCCACATCACGATAAAGTAACGACAGGAACTTTTATTTATATTTATATATATGTATACCAAATTACTGGTTAAGGTATTTATAAGATTTGAACCAATAATAATGAATGGACCAAATTTCAGCCATCCCTAATAAAACTATTAAATCAAAATTATAGCTGAAAAAGATTTTTTTTTTCCAATTATTTACCTTCATTAAATGTAAGATGTATGGTGGAAGATATTAAGTTTAAGTGAATAATAATTATTAAATGTATAGTAAAAATTTAATTTTTATTTAAGTTTAATATGAATAATATTATTAGTGGGATAGTAAAAATTTAATTCTCTATCTATATTTTAAAATATTTTTAGTAATAGATACATATTATAAATCAAAATTATTCTAAAAATTAATAATATTATGTAAAGATTTTAAATGTATACACTTGTTCAAAACCATAATTATATTAAAATTTTATATTTATAATGATATATATTCAAATCTTACTTATGTCTATATTGACATCTAATAATTATAATAATAGAAACAAACTTACAACAATGTGTGAATCTAAACCCATAAATATAGATTAATAAAACCATGTATATAGAAATGTATTAATGTGAATGTAGTTTCTACCCAAAAAAAAAAAACAAAAAAACAAAAAAAAACATATCTACTAATAATAGAATGTGTCACTTCCTGCTCACATAGATGTCTTACTTTGATATACCTTCTACAATATATATTTTGAGTATTAGATTATTTGTATTGTTTGAAGTGTGGAATAGAATGTGTCACTTGCTGCGCACATAGATGTCTTTGCTAGAGCTTTGATATACCTTCTGCAATATATATTTTGGGTATTAGATTGTTTGTACTGTTTGAAGTGTGGATTTATATTTGCTAAAAATTGTGTGAACCAAAGTATAGATGTCTTTGTTAGAGCTTTGATTTACTTTCTGCAATATATATTTTGAGTATTAGATTGTTTGTACTGTTTGAAGTGTGGATTTATATTTGCTGAAAATTGTGTGAACCAAAATATAGATGTCTTTGCTAGAACTTTGATATACCTTCTGCAATATATATTTTGAGTATTAGATTGTTTGTACTGTTTGAAGTGTGGATTTATATTTGCTGAAAATTGTGTGAACCAAAGTTTCTTAACAAATAAATGATGTTTTTAAGCCAATAAAATGAATTTATTTTAAACAATGTATATGTCAATTTTATTGAAAGATATTTTAACTTAGAAAACATGTTTAAATAAATTATTCATAATAAATAAATGAAATACCATAGAGAAGTGTGTCTAATCTATTCATTAGGTAAATACATGATATAACTAATCTATAGCAGTGGGATATAAGCTCTGACTAATCTATAGTAGTAAGATATAAGCTCTTGCACTATACATACAAAAAGGCTATTTTTACTAACACACCATCCAGAGAGGTGGGAATTCTTACTTTTGACCATCTTGAGAGAGAGGGAATTGACAACCATGAATTTTTTATTAATATAGATTACTACCCTCAACCAACAACCAGGGTCTATTTCTTTGAAAGTCAACATGGTTGTTGTTAGTCAAAGGGTTAGGTTCTCATATTTGATGGAATGAAGTAGGGGAAGTATTTAAGGTAGCATCATTTTTTTTAAGAGTTGTTTTTAGTTTGATTTTTTGGAAGTTTTTTTGAGTAGGTGGTCTACTTTTTTATTAATTTGGCATGAATTTATTGAAATCACAAGTTTGATGGGTAACTCGTGCACAATCCAAGTGCCTTAAAAATTTCCCTATAAATTTTTTAGAGTATTGAATCGATATATACAATTAAAACCCAGTTTAAATAACACAAATCAAAATTTGATCTTGATAATTTAAATATTTGATAATAAAAACAAACCATATTTCAGTTTTTTTAATTTAGATGGTGTACATATGGAACGAAGGGACCTGACAAAAGGCAAAGACAATAGTTGTTCTCGGATGAAGCGGAGTGATGTGAAATGTGTGAATAAATTTCTACGAGCGCATCATTGAAGGATTACAGGCTCGTAGACTGTAGTCATTTAAGGAGCCCATCAGCAACCAATACCTTATAAACATAATTTGTGATTAATGCCTAATAAACACAATATATATCTAATTATCTTGGCCTTTATGTAGCCTGGCAGTGATCTGGTCCATTATCTCATTTATTTATATTTAAGCAAATATTAAACACTATCATGTATTCAAGGAATAAGAGGAAACAAGTGAAGTGTTTGGCATGGTGTAAAGGTTTATATTTTTACTTAAAATAATATTTGGTAAGATTTTAATATATTTTAGTAGAAATTTTGGGAAATTTGAGTTATGGCAGTTAAATTTTAAGATTTTGGATTTTTTTTTATGATTCTAAACCTAATTTGGTTAATAATCACATTTATTTATATTTAAGCAAGTATTAAACACTATTATGTATTCAATAAAACAAATGCAGTGTTTGGCATAGTTTAAATTTGTACTTAAAATAATATTTGGTAAAATTTGGTAGAAATTTTGGGAAATCTGGGTTACCAGTTAAATTTTAAGATTTTGGGTGTTTTTTTATGACGTTGAACCCAATGATCACATTTATTTATATTTAACCAAGTATTAAACACTATTATGTATTCAATAAAACAAGTGCAGTGTTTGGCATAGTTTAAATTTGTATTTAAAATAAAATTTGGTAGAAATTTTGGGAAATCTGGTTACGAGTTAAATTTTAAGATTTTGAGTGTTTTTTTATGATGTTGAACCCATTTCTACTATCAAAAACAAGATTCAAGCTAACAACATTTTTAATATGTATCCATTCACATGATATCTTTCAGTACACACATTGGCATGTAATCAAGTCGAGATATTGGTGTTTGGAAAAAAATTGGCTTCTGAATATTGTTACAAGCTACTACCTGGCAAGAGATGATCGTGTAACGGTGGGGCTAGTAATCATTGTGAAATGTTGTACTAGGTGGTGAGTTAGCAGTTACAAGTCTATTTAGGGCAGATGTAAATGAACAATAGTGGTGGCTAGTTTAACTATCTAAATAAGTACACATGCATATCCGTTAACTTGTTTGGACTCATGCAAAGTGCAAACAACATATATACACAACAATTAAGGGGTCTTTTTGATTTAAAATGGATCTACATAATACCATTAAATGGTTATGCAACGTTTTGGAGGATGCACAACATATATTAAAAAAATATCTCAAATAGATGTGGTTTCATAGAATATGATGATTGTAGCATTTCTAGTGTTCTTCGAGTAAGTGCAATGTTTGGGGTGTTAGAACTAGGAAAATAAGGGTAGGAGAACTTGAAAATGAAATTGTATGGTACTATAAATTGAAAACATCATCTTGCTTCAGGATAAGGATTAGGGCATTGAATTATGCAAATACAACATATTTCTAAATAGAGGATAACCAATAATCTTCTTCAATAGATCAATGAAATGCTATGGTGAGTGGGGCAAGATAGAATGATGCAATTTCCATAGAAACCAGAGGCAATATTGGTAGTTATAAGTGCACTGTTATATTATTTCAACAATGGTCAAAATCTTCCAGGAGAAATATTCAGATGGTGGTGTTCCCTCAATAGGTAGGGAGGTAGATCAAATGTTTAGACCCATTTCTCACTGATTAAGTGGAAGAGAAATGTTTGGCTTCTCGAAAACAAATTTTATTTCAAAAGTGACAATGGCCAAATGAACTAGGCCATATAATCTAAATACGGGAAATATATAATAAATGTGAATTCACAAGATACAGTGACATGCAATCAACTATCTCCAGAAGAGGCAAGGATGATTATGTATTTTATTCTTTCAATATTTTTTAGTTTATAAACTTTGAGAATTTGTGGGTAAGTTGATTATTTGAGTTTCGATACCAACATCATACACAATTTCTAATCAAATCATGTACCATACTTGAGCTCCCAGATGAGAATGAACTAAGTGAATGATACCTAAGAAAAGACCAATGGATTTTATAAACTACAAGTAAAGCTTGTGCTAGGTGGAATATCCATTTGCAATTATAAGCATAAATAACTTAATTAGTTGATCGAGAGACAGTGAGTAAAATTCTTTGCCCAATATGTCAAACATGTTGGCTTTATCATAGTCATCATCTGCCACTATTTGGGATGTGAAAAGCAAACTAGCAATTGAATCAATAATGTCCAAGTCCTAGATGGCTAGTTTGTAGAAATAAAAATATAGTAAGCAAAGAGCAGGGTAAAGTCATCTATCTATTACTATGATGTAGGTTTTAACCCCATACAGAAATTACTTGCATACAAATTCTAAAACACCGAAAATAAACAATGTGAGAGCATAACACATAAAACACATATACATAGAGATTTTCCCCTGGACCCCAAAACCAGGACTACCAACTTGATTTTTCATTATGTTCCTTTCAATGTTACAATACATATATATACATGCCGGAGCATCCAATACCATGGGCCAAAAACCATCATGTCCAAAATATCATGTGTGAAAACCATGCACAAAACCATAGGTAGGTCCACCCACCTAATATAGGGTCCAGTTTTTTTTCCCCGGGGAGCTACCCTGGACCCTGTAGAGGGGGGCTAACCGCCCCCTTCAAACCCCCTGTGACCACCCCGCTACACAATCGATGCAATGAAGGGGGGGCTCCAACCCCCCTCTAACCCCCCGATAGACTAGGTTCGCTTGTCATAGAGAGAATATAACACAACCCAAAATTCTCCCACTTGTTGTTTTATTTCCACATGGGGCCACAGAAGAGTTTAGTCATTTATCCACCCCTGCAATGCCCATTGTTTCTCTACACCAATAGAATTTCTGAGAGCTCATAGATTTTGTCAATGCATCTACAGTGTTCTTCAAAGTGTCCACCTTTACCAACAACACCTTTTTGTCTTCTACCATATCCCTCACAAAGTGATACTGAACATCAATGTGCTTTGTCTTTGAATGGTAAGCAAGGTTCTTTGTTAAGAAAATTCCACTTTGGTTATCACAGTATATTCTTATATTTCCCTGTACTAACCCCATACTTGAACACAATCTCTGTAATCAGACTACTTCTTTGCTTGCATGAGTGGTTGCCATGTGTTATGCCTCTGTAGTTGATAGTGCCACTACATATTGTTTCTTACTCATCCAACTGACTGCACCTCCAAATAGGTTAAACACATACCCACTTGTAGATCTTCTTTGATCCAGATCTCCATCCCAATTTACATCAACAAAGCCACAGATATCCCAAATTCTATCCAATCTTGGTCTTCCTTGGTAGCACAAACCATAATCACTAGTGCCACACAAATCCCTGAAGACCCGCTTCACTATTGTCCAATGCTCCTTCCCTAGTTTTGACATAAACCTACTCAATACTCCCACTGCATGTGCGATGTCTGGTCTAGTACAGACCATCACATACATCAGGCTACTGACTACACTTGCATATGGAACACAGGACATGTCCTCTTCCTCTTCTTGTGTCTTGGGACACTGTTCAACATAAAACTTTGCACCTACAGGAATAGTAACCTTCACTGGTTTACTATCCTGCATATTAAACCTCTGCAGTATTTTCTTGACATACTTCCTCTGGTTTAACTAGAGCTTCCTCTTTTCCCTTTCTCTTTTAATTTCCATACCCAAAATATAGTTTGCAGCACCAAGATCTTTCATGTCGAATTTGGAGGACAATTGGGTCTTCAAATCCTGGATAATTTCTTTATCATTTCCAACGAGCAACATATCATCCACATACAAGACCAGATAAATAACCCGGTCACCAATTAATTTAAAATACACACAGTGATCTTCTTTGCTTCTGGTGAAGCCAAGTCCCTGTATAAATGTATCAAATTTCTGATACCACATCCTTGGTGACTATTTTAACCCATACAAAGACTTCTTTAAACTTGCATACCTAGTTCTTTCTTACCCTTCACCGCCAAGCCTTCAGGTTGCTTCATATAGATCTCTTCTTCAAGATCCCCGTGAAAAAATGTTGTCTTCACATCCATCTGTTCTACCTCAAAATCAAAAGCAACAACAACAGATAAAAGTAATCCAATAGAAGCTACCTTGGCAAAAGGAGAAAAAATATCACCAAAATCAATTCCCAACACCTGGGAATAACCTTTTGCTACCAACCAAGATTTTTATTTCTCCACCTTTCCTTCTGCATTTGTCTTCTTCTTGAACACCCATTTACTGCCAATGTGTTTCCTTCCAGCCAGTAACTCCACTAGATCCCAAGCCTGATTTTTGTGCAAAGATGCCATTTCATCAACCATGGCCTCTTTCTAGAGTTTGCCATCCTCTAAATCTACTTCTTCCTTCACATTTCTTGGATCACCATCAGTAATAAATAAATCAAAATTTGAATATAAATCAGATGGACTATACCTTTTTGGCTGCCTTCTTTCTCGAACTGATCTTCTCACAACTAGAGTTTGTGGCTCTTCATCTTCTGATTCCTCTTTTGCTATAGATTTTGATTCTTCCTTCTTAAGCTCAAACTCTATATTCTCAGGTTCCTTTGGTTGGACTTCTTATTTAATACATCTTTCACCTCTCTGAACACCATATCTCGGCTATACATAACCTTCCTTGTTACTGGGTTCCAAAATTTATAGCCCTTTAAACCATCCTTATACCCAATAAAGATGTAGTTTTCATATTTACTATCCAACTTTGTTCTTTTCTCCTTTGGAACATGTACATATGCATCACATCCAAATTCCCTCAAATGTGAAAGAGAGGGTTTCTTACTAGTCCATACCTCTTGTGGAGTCTTATCCTCCAACACTGATGAAGGTGATCCGTTGACCAAGTAACATGCAATCTCCACTGCCTCTGCCTAGAATTCCTGTCCTAACCCAGCACCACTAAGCATGCTTCTTGCTCTTTCCATCATCGTCTTGTTCATTCTTTCTGCGACTAGATTTTGCTCAAGTGTGTATGGAGTAGTCTTTTTCCATGCTATACAACAATTTTTACAGAATTCTTCAAATTCCTTCTTGCAAAAATCTCCACCATTATCTGTCCTTAGCACCTTTATCTTCTTCTCTATCTGGTTTTCCCCCAAAGCCTTAAATTCTTTAAACCTATTAAAGACTTCAGATTTCTTATTAAGGAAATATATCCATGTATTCCTTGAGAAGTCATCTACAAATGATACATAGTACACAGACTTACCTAGTGATGGAACCTTCACAGGTCCAAACACATCACTGTGCACAAGCTCTAATATCTGTTTCGCCCTCTTACCACCAAAGGGGAAACTCACCCGATTAATCTTCCCATATACAAAATTTTGACAGAAATCAAAATCAAGAGAACTATTATTCATACCTTCTACAATAAATTTACCATGAAGTATTCGAAGGCCCTTCTCTCCAATATGTCCAAGCCTTTGATGCCATAGCATGGTCATTTATCTAGAGCTCGCTAGCTTTTTTTCTCCATTTTCAGGAACCAAAGAAATGTTGCACCCATCAACAACAGTACTACCTTGCAGCTTGTACAAAGTTCCAGTCCGAACCCCCCACATCAACACTAGTGCTCCCCGAACCATCTTGTAGATATCTTTCTCGAACATTGTTTTTACACCTGCATCATCCAGCTTGCTTACAAAAATCAGATTTTTGGCTAATGTAGGAATATGCAGAATACCCGGAAGTGTTCGAATCCTTCCACCTTGCAACTTCAACTTTACTTTTCCCCGACCAACAATTCTAGCCTTCCTATCATCCCCAAGAAGACATCACCACCATCATATTTCTCATACTCACAGAACCACTCTCTATGGGGAGTGAAGTGAAAGGATGCACCAGAGTCAATCAACCATGCCTCATGATCTACGTGTGTACTTGAAGAAGCCAAGTACACATCCCCACCTTCGTTTGAGGTGGTTTTCACCTCTGTAGAAGGAGCATCATCAAATCCCTTTCCTTTGTCAAGAGCTTTAGATTTTCAATCCTTTTTGTAGTGCCCTTCCTTTTCACATTTCCAACACACCTTTACAGGTTTTCTTGGAGATTTAAATCTCCCTCTAGATTTAGACCTCCCACTCGATGACTTATTTTTGTTTTCGTTATAGGGCCTTCCTCGTATAGACAAGGCACCACCATTTTGACTCTCCCTATTTTTCTGTCTCATCTCCTCCGTCAGTAAGGATGAGACTATTTCATCAAATTGCAAGGTAGTTGCATTAGTACTTATTGCAATAACCAGATTATCCCAAAAATCTGGTAGAGAACACAACAAACTGATGCACTTATCTTCATCTGAAATTTTAATATCAACAGATAATAACTGACTTACCATCGTATTAAATGTGTTCATATGCTCTATCACCGAGTCTCCATATTTCAATCTTAGGTTATACAACTTTTTTCATAGGAACAGTTTATTCACCAGAGACTTGGATTGTTACGAAGTACTTAACTTGTCCCACAAAGCCTTCGCCGTAGCATCCCCTGATACATTCAGCAATACTAAATCTGAGACCCACAATTGTGTTATGCTCTTTGCCTTCCGATCCAAATTCTTCCATTCTTCATCGGACACTCCTGTTGTTTTAGTACACAGATCTACCGATCCACTGATCTTTATCTACCAATAGATCCTCCATCTTGAGTTTTTATAACTCAAAATTCTAACCATTAAATTTCTCGATCTCTATCTTTCCACTGCTCACCATCTTCTTTCACCACCAGAATCAATCCCGCAGATCTCCCATTGAACAGGGTCTACCACAGGCCCGAGCGAAACCCCTCAGCAATAAAGGCGTCCCCTTGAAGCCAAAACAACTCTGATACCAAATGTAGGTTTTAACCCCGTATAGAAATTACCTGCATACAAATTCTAAAACACAAAAAATAAACAATGCAAGAGCATAACACATAAAACACAAATACACAGATATTTTCCCCCTAAATCCCAAAATCGGGACTACCAACTTGATTTTTCATTATGTTCCTTTCAATGTTATAATACATAGATATGCATGCTGAAGCATCCAATACCATGGATCGAAAACCATCACACCCAAAAAACCATGTGTGAAAACTATGCACAAAACCATTGGTAGGTCCGCCCACCTAATATAGGGTCCAAATTTTTTTTCCCTGGGGCACTGTCCCAGGCCCCGTAGAGGGGGGCTAACTTCCTTCCTCAAACCACTTGTAGAGGGGGGGTTGCCGCCTCCCCTGTGACCCCCAGACTGCACAATTGATGCAACACCCCCTCTAACCCCCCGGTACACTAGGGTCGCTAGTCGTGGAAAGAATATAACACAACCCAACATATGATAACCTCTTTAGGAGAGTCCGAGGACTCTCTTTTCCATATTTTTCCTGTACCTAGACCAATGATGGTTGGATTTTTTTATGAGAGAGCCATTGGGTCTCCATACTTCTATGTTTATGAAAATCACCACCTTCCCCATCCCCACTCCCCACCCAATTCCAAGAAACACTCAGATGATTACATACTTTTTCAAGTCCTACCAGCTAATAGGGACACCAAATTTGTTTATGAGAGAGCCATTGGGTATTTGTACTTCCATGTTTAATACAATCATCACCTTCCCCATCCCCACTCCCCGCCTAATTCCAAGCAACACTTAGATGATTACATACTTTTTCAAGTCCCACCAGCTAACAGGGAAACCAACAGGATAACATTCAGCATCACCATTCAAGTAGAGCCAAGACCCATGATATCCGAGGTGGGAGAGTTTTGAATAACAATGTATGCTCCATTACACGATGGGCCTTAGTTAGTTGCCTCCTTAAATAAGTTAAGAAGCCAAACCTCATGAATATGGAAAGACACTATTAAGGAGCCAAACCTCATGAATATGAAAAGACACAACAACGAACAGGGAGACACTCTAGCAAATCAAGGAGTAGGTCTAGACAAGGGCACTCGTTTCAAAATTGATGGCTATCCATAATGTAGGTGGATACCATATGTATTTACATATAGAACAAATTCCAATGAAATTTATCACAAGAGGTGACTTCTATGCCAAAGGTGGACACTTGGCCCTCAAGGTTGGTGTAATGCATGCATCGAAACTCAATGTTTCCTCGAGTGATGCTCTTGGCTTGTATACACAACACACTATCGGATCTTGTGGTTTTATGGCGAGAGTACCTGCATCGTGTGAAGCTTGTGGGATATCTCTGACAAGAGATATCTACACAGAACACCCCTACTACTCTGAAAATGTTCCTCGTACTTATTATCTTTATTTTATGGATAAATCTATTAGACATGATTTGAAGTTAACATCATCAGGTTACCTGGTGTGGTATTTTGGGCGTTATGCATGGGATGAGTTGATCTCGGTTGAAATCCAAGAATTCCATGGATAAGGTTCGTCTCAGGTTGGCAGGGGTCCTATAGCCCATATTCAAGCTCAGTTTGCCTTCATGGTTTGTTTTCTGTACAGTTTCTGGATTTTATTTATTTATTATCTTCTATAAAGCATTTGTGATAACTGGGCAAGAAACACCATTTACTTTAATGTGTTGTTCACTGGTCTCTTCATCATGCTTGAGGTTCATTCTGAAGGGACTTATCACTTATCTTTGGGGTTTTCTTAAAATTGAGGGGTTGACTATCAATTAAATCCAGTTCATACGCCCAAGAAATCTATGCAATATCAGTCATCAATTGGATTTAAATGCCTTTTAATGTCAAAAATTTGAGTTTACAAATGCTCATCTACTAAGCCATCTACTAAGATGGTTTATAATAAGGTTGTCAGAGAAGATGATGGTAGAGGGGATGATTGAGAATATGGTGGGTAGATAAGAAGAAGAGAAGATGATGGGAAATAAGATAGTGGATAGATAAGCATTTCTTCAAGGGTAGCCCAACCTTATAGAGACTGGCACTGATGTTCTTTATTAGTACTTCATCTCTTGATCAATCAATTTTCATAAGAGTACGGGAGGATGGTTTCCTTTACTGTGTTCTTTAAGAGTTGAAGCATAAGATTAATGATTCTACATTGTATGATGGATGGTTGTATGAGGATTCTTAACACACTCTTTGTTGGGCCTTAGTTTTGGTCTTATTTTTGCTCTAAGAAACTTACTAGTCCATCTATTTACCATCCATTTTCACTTCATTCATCCCATTTTGATGTATATTTGATATCCATTCAGGTATTTAATTTTAATTTTTCAATTTCTAAAGTTTTTATGAAAGTTTGGTTTTAAGTGCAAAATTGGCAGATTCAGAAATTCCCGTAATAGCTCTATGGTTGATGTGGTTTCAGGACACTTGAGCACGAATTGAATGCATGGATGGATAGCTTGGGAACTAGGACTAAGCTAGCTATGCTTAGTTCGAACAGAACAAGCTTTATTAGGCCCATTTGGTGCTAGTCAATCATGACTAGTCATTTAGAAATCCCATAGAAATATGGCAGTTTTGAGATTCTATGGGATTGGTCATATTTCTTGGGATGGGAGTAATGAATTTGACTTAGATAGATGGATGAGAGTAGATGGGTTTGTTAGAGTGAATATAGATCAGTTTGTTTCATGAGACTTCTTATTTAGAAGCCAAAACTTTGATGGCTTATGTATTGACTTATTATACTTTTATGTTGTGACACTTTTGGATTGAAGAGTTAATTTGAAGATTTGTGCTATTATTATTTTGTTGTTCAATGTTATGGATGTGTGACTGAATTTGAGCTTCTGATATCACTTCTCAAGTGTGCAAGGCAAGGGTGGAGGGCCCCCATTCCAAGCTAAGTACAGTTCCTTGTTAACTCATTTTATTTCTTGTAATCTGTTTATTGTAGAACTAGTTTTTCAAAGCTTTACTTCAGATTGCTTTATGGTTCATGCATGGTGATTGATTTCATTAGTTCTTAGCTTATTCATCACTTTATTAAGTTGGAAAAACAAGTGTTCAAGTTGAGCATCCCTTCTACTAAAATGATGAATTAAAACTAGTTTCCTTTGTTTGCACGCAAGTAGTTTCTTATTGTGACTTTTGGTATTGAGATGAATGAATTATGATGAAACACCTTATGTGTCTCTTAAGTTAAGAGCTTCTTTCATTAACAATTTATCCATCTTAAGTTCTTGGTTTTAATCTCTGATTCATTAAGTGGTAGTTGAGGCAAAAGTGGACTTCTTGAGTCAAGAACCATTTCAATATTTTTCCTCTTTTTAAACTAATTGAATTAGAGTTGTAGGATGTATTGCTTTAAGCTTTTGAATAACTTATCTCTCAAGGTTTGATTACATCTGGTCTTCACATATAGTGAACTTGCCTCAAAGCATAAACAACCCGGATTGATAAGAAATAATTGTTTTGATTTCGGTATAAAAATTAGCTCAACACCCTTCCTCAGCCAAAGCCATTATTTTAGTTGTAGCAACGAATTAGAATTCCATTCTTGAAATGGCAATCCTCCCATCCTTTCTTAAAATTCAATTAATAATCACATATTGCAAGCATATATATTTTTTTCGGGGTGATTCTTTGTGGAATCAGAGAAACTGCAGAGATTCAACTGTGTATTGGGATAAACCTGAATGCTAATACATTGAATGTTTTCATTAATGAATATTATGTTTTTATAAATTAGGTATCAAACAAATATCAGTAAATACATTACATTAAAGCATGATATTTAAAATCGCTCACTACATTGAATGTTTTATGTAAACAATGTCAGTAGCACTATCAAAAAAATCCCTTACCAACCAACAATGTCTCTCCGCAACTCCAGTAAATTAAAAAACTACCAAGAAGATATTTTCATTAATGAAGTATTAAACTGATCCAGGTGGATGTTGGTGGCCACCCACCTATCCCATTTGGACCCCCACAATTGTCTCTTTCAGCATTTTCAGTTTCCTTAATTGTAGCACAACTTACTATTTTTAGCAGTTTT
>APFE030089605.1:18243-36215 GCA_000404065.3 Pinus taeda
CATTAATGAAATGAAGTGTTATTTCCGCTGCATCTCTTTATTTATGGTTATCGCATCTCTGTATTTATGGTTATCTCTGTAATCTATTGCGTTCCTGTTTAAATCCGGATCATAAACAAATATCAGCAAATACATTACGTTGCAAGTTTTCATGAAGCATGATATTTAAAAAAGAATATATTTTCATTAATGAAGTATCAAACAAATATCAACAAATACTTTACGTTGTAGGTTTTCATAAAGCATGATATTTAAAATCCCTCACTTGAATACATTGAATGTTTTCATTAAAGAATGTTTCTATTGATGAATTATTAAACAAATATCAGTAAATACATTACATTGCATGTTTTTAATATGAAACAAGTATAAAGTAAATGCATGTTTTTGCATGTTTTAATATTAGTAAATACATTGCAAACTGTTAATAACAGTGTCGGTACATATAAATATCACACTATAAAAAAAAAAATCCTTCACCAACCAACGATTTCTCTCAGCAACTCCAGTAGCTTAAAAAACCACAAGCGTAACTTAGCAACTCCAATAACTTTAAAAACCACAAGCATAACTTAAAAAACCACAAGTAACCATGCATGGTAACTTAAGTAACTTAAAAAAACCCCAATGATGTCTCTCATGTCTCTCAACAACTCCAGTAACATAAAAAAACCTAACTAGACATAGTATAATAGTAACTTTAAAAACCACAAGTAACAAGACAAACCAAATCAAATGTCTCTTAGTACCTTTCATATATCAGATATGATATCAGAAAGGTACAAACAAAAGATGTCTCCGAGTACCCTTCAACCACACCACACGATGCTCTCACTATGATCTCACAAATTAGTATGGTACCAAGATGCCATAATTAGTATGGTACCAAAATTGCATAATCAATTGTTCATTCTATGCTCTCACATATTAGTACGGTACCATAACAGTATGCCATAGACCATTTCTACTCAAAATTTCAAAGAAACTTTTTCCAATACAACATAATAATACACAAAACCACTACAAGTGGTCCGAATGTTTCAGACATAGATCATTTCTATTCTGAAATTTTGGATATTTTATTGCTCCAGGGCATAACGTTGCTTATCAATTACTTCTTTGGGCTACATAAGGCTTTTTCTAGCAAGATTCCTATTAGAATAAATCCTCCTTCATGGAGATGAAGTAGGAGGGCTATCTACCCCACCCGTAACCACATCGATGATGGGACAGAAGGTGATTCTTATGGGATAGCTGGATGGATGGAAGTGATAGCCTCAGATGCGAGCACTCTGGCCACATCTGGTTCGATTGAAGCTAGGAAAGAGGCTCAAAACCTTCATTTACTTAGCAGTCGGGCCCTCAAGCCTATGGGTCCCTGCTAAGTGGCTGTTTGGCCATGGGTTCTCAAAAGAAACCCCGCTGAAAGTCAAATTGCATGCATAGAGTCCCTAGTTCTCGCAGCGAAAGAGACAATCCGAAGTCGCTTGAAAAGACAATATCTGATAGCAACATATAGAATATCTTGGTTAGTCGATCCTTCTAACAATTCTCTTCTTAAGAAGGGAATTATGATAATTACTTCTACAAAATCACTGCACTTCGAATCCAAAATTTGAAACCTACAAAACCACTATACATAGTCTGATTTAGACATAGACCATTTCTACTATGAAATTTTGGATTATTTTACATAGTCTAATTTAGATAGACGATTTCTACTTTGAAATTTCAAATCCAAAATTTGAAACCTATAATTTGCAACCTACAATTTGCAATTTGTAGTAGAACACAGTCATTTCAAAAAAACACTTTGACATGGTCAGAATCATTTAGACAATTAAAAGCTCAAGATCAGGTTCAGAAAAATGTAGTTCAAATCCCATTTAGTCAAACTTCAATTGTCATGAATATTCTTAACACACCATTCCTTAGCCAAAGCCATTATTTTAGTTGTAGCAGTGAATTAGAATTCCATTCTTGAAATGGAAGTCCTCTGATCATTTCCTAAAATTCAATGAATAATCACCTATTGCAAGCATATATTTTATTTCAGGGTGATTCTTTGTGGAATCAGAGAAACCGCGAAGATTCAACTATGTATTGGGATAACCTTGAATTCTAATGTATTAGGATAAACATTCATTTATAAATCTTTTACAATTCCATTAGATAACAATAGGAAATGAGAATCTTCCCATAGCTTTTGGGATTCGACCCTTTTGCACTAGGACATCCCGACTAATTTTTCTCGCCTTCATGTTAGTGGATACTCAGCCATATGACAATTAGAAGTGTAAGGATATGAGTATTAACATTGAATAAAATTTGTTTTGGGTACAAATGATTTGAGAAACATGCAACAAAGGGCCACAACACATAGATAAGCCTTCCTTTGGCTTAACTACCTAAACGAGGGTTAACTATTATGCCTAAATTACTCGGGACTTGCGTCAGGCATCATCCCTTTGAAGCGCATGCCATTCAAGTGGGAAATACCACAATGATAGTGGAAATATTGTTTAATGGCTTGGTATTTAATTCAATCTAACGAATGAATCAATGCCCTGTTGGCATGTTGTTGCACAATCAGATGATTATTAGCTCTAAGTATAGTTGAACAAAGTCACATATTTTAGCCACTGAGACAATGTAGCTGGTACTTATGCTCCTTAATGGATTTCAACCATCTTGCACCACTATATAGTTGACAACCAAGGATTTCACATGGTGTTAGGGTACAATTGTCCACAACCTAGGTTTTGACACTATGGTAGGGTACATTTGCCATGTATGATAGATGACATTCATCTACCATGTTATTTTCTTTGCAGACAAAAGTGTGATTTCAAATTTCCTCTTTATGTAAATCCCTACTTCCAAAGCCCCAAAGTGTGGGAATTCAACATATTTTCTGTGGAAACTGTGTAAGTTACTATGTTCTTATTTTGACACTTTGCGTTGGGAAAAATAGTCAAGTATTGACGCTAAAGATCAAACGACTGGTCAAAGACTAAAGAAATTCACCTCTTGGTTGTAGAGTGACCAAGACTCTATTATTTAAGGTCTTCGTGGAGATCTATAAATGTATGTTGAAATTGTGGAATTAAATTTTTGCATGGAAAACTTGCAAAGGAGGGCATTGATACTCCTCTGCATTATATCATAAATACGTTGAGGGCCCCTTTGTTCTCACTAAAAATTGCCTAGTCACAAATCGTGATTAAGTGTTGAAGGAAGGCACCCTCAGCTGAAGGATTCCAAAATTGTATCTAGTCATAATAAGTATTGGCATTTTTATGTTGGTTAAATCTTAGTTGTAAGGGAAACGTTGTCTTGGCAACGAGAATCATGATTGATTTATGGATATTTGTTGCACTTATATGACATTGTGGTTTTGGTATGGAATAAGAGGAATGTGCCCAAATTGGGAAATGTATGTATTTGGAAACAAAGCATTAGTAAATTTAAAGTCAGGGTGCAGATCCAAAACTGCATATTAGAATGAGGTCATTTTTTTTGTATTCCAAACAAACCCCAGGAGAAACCTACGTTAAAGGAAATAGGGTTTGTTTTTTTAGTTATGTAGAAGCATAATAGTATGACAGAGTTTTCCTGGTGAGTATACCTCTTAATGAAACATAACAAGTGGCCTTATACTATTGGAGTTAATCCAGAAGAGGTTTAAATATCTGGCACCACTACCAATATAGTAGAGAAAATTTAGAAACTCCAAGATCTCTTAAAATCTCATCAAGGATAAAACTATTCCTCCAGTAGCATAACAAATAATGCTAAAATTGGGTGCTGGGAAATACTTTATTCGAGTTCAATGGTTCACCAAGTTCATCCACCCTATCCCATAGCGGTTATGGACCCAAGAGCAAGAGATCTGCATTCCCACTGTCTGCGTCTTCATTCGAAACACCAACATGGTCTATTGTCTGAGGGATGGTAGGTATGATGATAAAAGTATGACTCAAGAAGCCCAATTGAAGTGAAGTCGAAGGTCAAGATATCACATACATGGGAAAGGAAGAATGAAAGGATTCAAATTTCACAACCTTCAACGAATATAAGTGTTTTTTGTGCTCACTCTTTTGTAATGTGTGCCTACGAACCTATCCATGCCAATCCCTTCATTATCAAACTGCTACGTGTTTGGATTGGATCTAGAACCACCCAACCTGGTAACTAAATATGGGAACCTTATTGTTGTGCACAACATGCCCATGCGTTGTGATCAAGACATTAGGGTTTTTCTCTACTTGTGAAGCCTCCAGTCATGTTAGAAACCTTTGAATAATATCTCCAATCAGAATATAAATGCTTGGAAAAATCTTGAAGGAAAAAAATCAAATTAATAATTAATTACTTGCAAAGAGCATAATAAACGGGGATAAAAAATGGAGCATGTTCAACAATAGAAAGAACATTAAAAAAATAGTAATCTTTATTTTTCGTAATTGTACAATATATAAGTAAGAGTGTAACGGTTAAGTAAGAGTATAATGGTTTTAAGATTTAAGAAAAATTCTTGAATAAAACTATTAGGGTCGAGAGGTATTTGTATATTAGTGGGTTTAAATTTGATTGGAGCTTAATTTTCAATTTCTTCCACATTATATCTAAAATGTTAACTTCTTAAAAAGAACACTAGATGTCATTAGAGATTGACATTTTTATGAGTGTGATACTAAGTCGAAATGAGATAAGATAATTGATACTTGTAATTATGATCTTATTTGGATTGAGAATATTACAACCTACAAGCAAAATGTCTTTAAAATATAATTTGATAGCAGAACATTAATTTCTTGAAAAAATATTCCATTTTAAAAAATGGCATCCACGTTGGTGCTCAAATGCAATAGTTATGTATCTTGGAAATTTATGATACAAAGATTAAAGACGAATTTCCATAAATGCTATAAGAAATCAACTTGAATAGAGTGAAATATGCTTAAATCAACCACAAAAAACAAAATTAGAGGAAAAAGATCAGTAAGAAAGGACTTTAAATGAAAAATTTATGCTCATTTCAAAATATTAGTCCTAAGGGGTGGGGTTGGGGAAGGTGCGGTGAGGAGCGGGTGGGTGGAGAGTGAGGTTGGGAGTTGGTGGAAGGTGACACGAGAAGGGGGTGAGTGGGAGTGTTCATAAAATTAGTTTTTCAATGAAATTTGATTCCATCTTGCTTCACATGGGTTCATATGACAACCCAACAAATGGAAAAGTTGTATGGATTTGATCCATAATTTTTTTTTTTTAAATGTAATTGTCCCATTTAAGAAGAAGCCTTGACCACTCTAAGGCTCATTCCAGTTAAGGGAATTGTATGGACTTGATCCATACTTTTTTTTTGAAATGTAATTTTCCCATTTGAGAATAAGCCTTGACCACTCTACCTTAGAACTTCTTCTCATCTAGGTGTCATTCCTACTAAGGTAATTCCTAGATTGTTGAAACTTGTGTTGCTTCCTAGCTTATTGAAACTTGCATTGCTTCCACCAGACATTATTAGTCTTTGTGCAATGTAACTTATATATTTTTTTACTTAATCATCCTTCTTATCAAATTACTTAATCTATCCAGGTTTCATGTCGACTATGAACAATGTAACATGTGAAATTCTAGATTTTACATGTGTCCCATTTCCAAAGCTTAAGAAGTCAATTAGAGCTAACGAGGAAAATCACATGGAATTTTTGAGAATTTGGAATATGACCAAGGATATTGTGTATCCATGAAAAACATGACCTCAGTCTAATCATTGAGAAATAATTGGATCCAAAATGGATGGCAACTGGCTTGAAATTTGACATAGAAACATTGATTTGAATGCTCACTTCAAATTCAGAAGATTTGTAGAATAATTTATGTGGATTCATATTGTATCAAGCTTTTCATCTAGATCTTGTTATAGTCCACATTCATTGCACTATGTTGCTTGCTTATTTTGGTTCTCTAATATAAATGAAAAAGTTTACGTGATTGTCAATTTTGGTTAGTGCATAGAAATTGATTTACCTTGGGCATGTGGCATGCTAAGGGCCTCACTTATGGATGGATAAATAGTTTGGGGTGCACATATAATGTGTCTAATCAAGATGAGGACACAAGCACACACATTGTGTGATAGATTGAAACACACTTCATGGATAGGCACATCATATGACACACTTGGATGAGGATTTCTAACACACATATTGTAATAGATAAAGATGGGCTCATGGCATTGGGTTTCCACTTAATTGGCCTATAGCATATGTGTTTGTGTGATACTAAATAATAGGCCTAATTTTAGTAGACATTGATAAACACCTCCTAAAATCCTTTCACTAAATTCCTCTTCTCAATACCTCATTCTAATAAAATAATTCCTATTTTAGTATATTAAAATGAAAATATGTTTACATAATCATACATATAGCATATGTGCCAGCATAATCCCCAAGATACATATGATTGATAACAAGTTACAGGGCATGTATGAGGTCCATCAAAGAAATCTCATAGAGAAACATTAGATATAGCCCAAACAACGGGTAGCCACTCATCAATCAAGAAAAACAGACATGCAAGCATGCTTAAACGAACCCTTAGAAAAGGGTGCATCTGTCAAATTCCCAAACAATGGGAAACCACTTATCAATTTAGAAAACTAGGCACGTAGGCCTAGATAAAAGAACCCTTAGAAAAGGGTGCATCTATAAGATTCCCAAAAATAAGCATCAAACCATTACAAAACAGGTCAAAACCCCAACATATAACCAATATGAAAATGGCACAAGGTTGCCATGGAATAACCCTTAACAGATTTGATAGGAACCAAAATGATCACAAAGCCCCATCCATAGCCACCCCGATGGAAGCCAACAACCCACACTAGTAGATAAGCAGAGAGAAAGGATCGTAGGGCCCATGGCATCACAACATCTGTCACACCGATGAATACCATCCCCGATTTTCTCCATCATATTGTGCCCCAGCACCAACTAAACAACACAATAACCCATTGAGGAGAAAATTTCATCGAAGATGGCATCAAAAGACACAAATTCATTTGTTAGTGCCCCCTTGTTGTGTATAGATCTCACCAAAGAAGATGAGTCCAATCTACTCTTCCTCATACAAGAACGACTGTCATTGTCCTCGCCAGTCGCTAAAACGAATCTCACAACCTTTGGCATATTCAACATGACCAAACCTATTATTAATAAAACAAGAAACTTATGCCATGTTTTAAGGGTTCAGATGTAGTCTATAGATGATGAGTTTCAACAACTTCTCCAAATGTTTGTGGAGTACCTCTTATATATGGAAAAAAGTTATTCCCAAACAAACTTACAAGAAGCAAAACTGCATAAACCACAACCTTCATTCATATGCCTTACACACAATCAACTTCTATAGGGCATGCACAAAGACCCCTAACCCAAATATATTACTCAGTTTGGCTCTTATTTTTCAATATAATTAACTTAAGTTTGGTTAGATGGTATCAGAGGATCTACACATTTGAAATATTGGCTATGAACGCTCTTCATAAAATGCAATATTTTGATCCCCATGAACCACTGGCCACATATCATTATGTCTAACATAGAACAGGGATTACAAGAAGATTGAAAACTGAAGGGTGCATACTTGGCCACCTAGCGCAATACTCCAAACACTAATAACATGCAGGGTATCAAGAGAATGAAGTAGTTTGCTCATACACTATACATATATTATTTCTTAACCACCTAAATATATAATATACACTCGAAGGAATAGATTACAATGGTGTTACCAGAATGATGAAGGACAAAACCAAATTGCTACTATGAATAGCTCTGTCGATTTGTATTGAGCTCATATCTACGTTTTGAATGAGGCACTATATCATTAAGCTACAATTCTCTTTATACTTGTGACAGGGCATGGTAGTACCACCAGTTCCCAACAAGACAAATAGGGGATGCTAAAAAATGAATGAGATACGTCAGAGTCCAAACCACAATTATCCAAGCCAAAATTATTAACAATGCAGAGCAGCATTCAGTGGGAACCTTAATGTAATTAATTGATGTTAAAGGTGGAACGAGGAGCACAATATTACATAGAAACTGTAGAGCAACATTCCTTAATTTCTTCACCATCTTGACCACACTATATATGCAAGAAAAACCCCTTGTGCTACAAAATAGTAAACATCTTTCCATCCAAATGACATAGACTTTGTGAACTCCAAGGATAATATAACAATCAATGGAGTGATTACTTTAGTTATTCTTGGCACTTCAAACAGTTTATCACCCCCTGACACAGACATATCAGATTTAAGCACAAGCATAAGATGGAGGAGAATCATAGTTGCTAAAAATTGTCTCTCTCTATTTGGAGGCAGGAATGACTACAAAATTCTAATTCGAAGAATGAGTAGAAATCGGAAAAATTATGTTCCTAGATGGAATGGGAAACCAATTGAGGTGAATGATATTATGTAGAGCTAAGTATATCCACCCTTTTCATATCTTCCAAAGTTCAATTTATTCACGCTAGAGTACTAGGAGAAAAAGAAACATAATCTAGGTAAGTACTTTAACATTCCCTTTCTAGAATCAGTAGCATGAGTGAACCTCCTACATGTTGTCTATTTGTTTTGATTTGCTTGTATTGTTTATAATCCACTTGTTTAGTGGATCTGAGAAGGTATTTCGATAGAATTCCTATAGCAATTCATTGATCATTGGGCATAACTAAACTCAAATCCTCTTCACAATTAGAATTTAGACCTGTCACAGTGAAAACATTACAGGTTTATGAAATTTCGGTCCTTGAGGTAAGACCTTGACCCATAGGTCTAATTTGAGGAGGAAACCATCATAGGAGATTCTAGGCTTTAATCCAGGTTTACAGAGAGATAAAATTAGTCACCTATGTAGGACGGAGGACATACATGGCCTTGATTGATCCCATGTTTTTGGTTGCACTACTAAAGGATTCTTAGGTCCTTCTAGGGCTTGTTTTTAGATCATTCCCATGAGATTTTTTTGAGGACCAAGTGTAGCAAATCTTGAGCTTTGAGTAGAAAAAAACATTTTTATAATATTCATTTACAATTTGAACCACACCTTAATTAAAGAAGTAGAAAACTCCTTCATAATTTTGGTAGCAGGGTTTTGGGCATCCTTTGGAGCAACATGTGAAGGGTCATTTAAAGTGAAATTGAAGTAGGCTTGAAGAAAATTTTGAAGCAGTTTATAAAGATCTCCTTGAGGTGACTTAATACACAATTGAAGTCCTATTGTACACCTTTGCATCAATTTTGAAGCAACATACCTTGAAGGGTGAAGACAATTTTCGAGTATTGAATTCTATCCTTTCAAGGAATCTTGAAGATACCTTGAATATTGGTTGAAGGAAGACTTGGTTGGCATTTTTTGATCTCTAGAGACTAGGTTTTTGGACAACATTTGGAGGAACCAAGTGATGGTCTTGACAACATCCTTAGAGAAGACTTTGAAGAGCATTTTGGAGGACACTTTGAGAGGAAAAACCTCGAAGAAACCTATTGAAGAAGTCACTGTCATGAGATGCTTCTTACTATTATCCTTCTTCCTCGCTAGGTTTCTCTATCCCTTTCCCTAGTGTTACAACCGACATTATTGCAGATTCCTCTATAATTTGTGTTACGGTTTTAGGCTCTACAATTTCAGTTGTATCTTCCCCTATTTTTGATATAGTTATTGCTTCCTCTGGCATCACACTCTATCCCCTATCTTCCAATTTTGATAGAAATAGGGAAATTCCTACAAGGTCGCCCAAAATGTGACCCTACTCTAATTCATGCATGATAAGAGGTAACACATTGTACATTTGGACACTCAATACCATCTACTACAACATTTTCCAGAAAAAGAAGGTTCATTTTACCAACCTATGGTGTTGTAAATGGTTCAATAGCTTGAAGTGGTATAAGAAAATAAAGTATTGTTTTTGTTTGCAAGTGAATTACTTTTGAATTAAGTATACCATATTGGTCCATTGTAAGGGTAGAGACTTCTGTCAAACCCATTTATTTTCTACACCAGCACCTCCCCTTCTTACAAAAAACCATTCTTTACTTCTAGTAGCAAGACCTTCCTAGAAACAAATGTTTTCCCTCGCGAGGAAATCGTTTCACTACAGTTATTCATCCATTATAATCAGTAGGAGTGCCCATAACTATAGCCTATTACCAAATTAAAACAATCAATGGGTTTCCAATCTTTGTCTAGGTTATATTTTTATGCAAAGTTGTAATTACATCCTAGAACCATTTATAGGCACATTATGAATTTAGTTGAGGGATATTAAAACTAAAATATATAGAATAAACAATTTCCATAAGATTTGGTAAGTTTTTTTGGTAAATTCCAATGTTAGCATGTTCAAGCCAACTATTTCCAAAATTGACCCTTTCAACAAAAACTACATTGATCCTTACTAAGAAAAAAGATAGCTCTAGAGATTCTCAAATAAATAAATTTATGGATAATGGAATCATAGTAGAAGCATTCTTACATATATATGCTAATCTAAGGAGTCCAACAAAATCTTGGGTTTGCCCATCTAACTCCCTAGGCATACTTTTACGGAAAGTTGCAAATCACTTCATTCAAAAACACATTGTGAATTTGATCCATGGGTGGAAAAGCTAAACCAAGTGGTATAAATGATTTCCAAAATATAAAAATAGTGTGTTTAACCAAATATGGGCATACTATCCGAAATAACTTGAGTCAAGGTCTTTTGAAATAGGACACTGTGAAAAAATCGTATTAATATTTTCTAAGCTAAACTCTATCACAAAATATCTTCAAAGAGTACAATTTTAAATCGATTGGATCATAACAAAAGGTTTCACCTAGATATGATCCAATGTTAGGAATCTGAAAACAAATTTGGGTCACCTATCCAAGTCCCAATTAGATTATTTTGGCAATTTCAAACATCTTCTTTTGGATTTTAACAAATAGTTTTCTTCTTTATTTGTATTTTAACATTCATATCTTGATTCCAAAGGAGAGGATAGTTAGAGTAGTCATAACAAAAAAATAAGAAACAAAATACATATGATCTATCCTCTATACTTACATAGGAAATTGCCACGTTGAACGAGGTAAAGAATAAACTAGAACCAATGGATAGGCTAAATACTCTTAATGTTCTCCTCAATTACTAGCTAACGAATTTGACAACCACCTGCAATGGATTTCAGATTCAAAAGGTACTTAATAAGGACTTGTTGAAGAAGAAGAGTTGCATGTTTGATCCTTGGGAAGTATCATCCCTTGTACTTGGTTTCAGTTTGGCTGCCTTCTGTTAGAGTTGGTCTCGTCAGCCCTCTGTCAGAAATCAAAATTTCTCTTTTGCATTTCATTTTCTAGGTGTCTCGCTCGATTCACCCAGTTGCATTCTGCTAGGGGCATGCCATAATCTGACGGAAGGGCCTTGTCACTCAATTCCCCTCATGTTTTGTACCTGCTGGATAAGGTCTTTTCATCAAAGTTTATTAAAGTCCATGACTGTCAATGTTCAATATTTTGAATGTCAATCATAGGTCTAGGGTTTCACAAATTGTGTCTTCATAGTGTCAATAATGCTATCAGGCTAGAGGGAGGTTCTAAACAAGTTTTTATTTTGCAAAATTTCATCGTCATATGGATAGATTATGACTTTTCTTCAAAACTCTGTTTTGAAGAAAATTCAACATTTCATCTTTTGTAATAAATTGCCATGTAATTTTCAAAAGTTGTTCAGTTGTTGAATTCTCCAGGCGCAGCCCTGGTCTTCCTTGGTCAAGACATGACACCATCCCTGCAAAAATAACCAGAAAGATTCATCATTCAAACCAAAATCAAAAAGGAAAGTTGAAAAACAGAGTTGTAATAAAATGTGAAAAAGTGCCAAGCCAAAACATTACAAAGTGGGTTTGTGAGAAACAAAAATTAAATTCATCACTATAAGATCTTTTCATTATGTTGAAACATCCATTTACATTCAGAGGTCGATTGAAAGCCGAATCAAAGTGGTGAGAGGGCGATTTTGTCGTTTTGACAAACCAAGACTGTGTTCAAGTTTGTGCGGTGCAGTGGGTTAGGTCGCGGCGCACATAGGCCACGTGACGCATTGGGCCTCCTGCCACAGTGCATTTTTCCTCTGGCGCGGCGCATCCATGAGGTGCGGTGCACTGGGCATGTGCGCGGCGCACAGAACCTCCAAGACCAAAATCATTGTGGTTTCAATAAAACAATCTCGATCATTGTATTAGACATTTTCATGGTTTAAGCCATCCATTCGTATGCCAAGAGGTCCATTTCAATTCACTTGAGTTCTGGAGGAGCGAATTTTGTGTTTGAAGGGCCACGCAACACATTGGAGGAGGTCGCGGCACACACAGGCCGCGCAGCGCATTGGGCACAATTTCACAGTGTTAAATTACACTGTCGCGGCACATCCATAGGTCGCGGCACACTGGGTTTGTGCGCGGCGCACAGAACCTCCAAACCAGAAACTCATCCTGGCTTCCATCAATTAAATTGATTCAACTATTTTGGCTCCAATTAAGTGTTAATGCCCCTTTGCCATTGATTTCAGTCTGTGTTTCCTGCAATTTGGGAAGGTGGTTGTATGAGTTTGAAGGCCAAATAATTTTATATCAAAATTGCTCCATAGGGTTTATGTGTGAAGCTTAAAGTTTGCTTGTTCATGCCAATTTGTTCGCACCTCTTTTCTCATCACTGTCACACCACAGTCCCTTCCCTTTTTCCCTCTGTCCAAACCCAATTATATCCCTTTGTACCCATTTTCCCTATCACTAAATCACTAAAACCTTACTAACCCTCCCCCTTTCATATCACTTATAAAATCCCAATTCCTAAAACAGTCAAGTGACTGTCCCTAGATATTTATTCCACTTGACTTAATACATCTTGTCCTCATTTATCCCATCTCTAAACTACAAATTTCCCACCACGATCCCTCATTTCCCTCATTTCCCTTTGATACATTTGGCAGTGGAAACAAAGCACTTATTTCACATTTACAAAACATACCCTTGTTATACACATTGCAGCACCATGACAGAGACAGCTTCTTCATATGAGCAAGACAGTGACTCAACCACTAAGCTTAATGTGTTGAGAAGGCCTCGTAAGGGTGGCATACATGTCAGAGAAGAGCCCACCTCCTTAACTCAATTGCAGGCCTGCTCGCTTGCAATGACATCCTTTCAGCAACAGTCATGCTTTCAGTATTTTGAGATGATTGCTCAGATCCAGCATCATCCAGTGTTATTTTGGTTGTTTGTTTTGCATCTGCATGATGGTCATGTCACTCTTGCTGGAGTAAACTTCACCTTGACACCAGAAACCATTTCTCAGGCCACCGGGATACCGAATATAGGCGAAGAGTGGAACAAAAGGCAGCAGCTAGATAGAGCATATTATGAACCTTACATCAGGCCTAGCTATTTGAGGCAGCTTAGTAGGGTATTCCCGTTCTAGTTTCTGAAGGAAGATTATGCACCATTGATGAAACTCATCATCAGATACTTCAGTTGTGAAGGTCGCTTCTCACGCCTCTATGCATATCATATCAGGTTATTGATGCATTTCACAAGAGTAAGGTTGATGAACATTCCATATTTCATGTGATGAAACATCGAGAGGATGAACACTCTTGTGCAGAGGAAGACTCCTGAACAGCAGTACAATAACATTTATCATTATGCACTCATCAAGATCATTGTTGTACATCAGCTTGGCCTGCAGGGTGTCACATGGGAAGACTTGATTTCCCGTGAGTTCTTCACAGCTTCAACAACTCATCAGGAGGTTGTCCATGATGCGGGTGAACCTTCACAACAGCATGGAGGTCGGGAGGCAGAGACTACTAGTGTGCCGACATATGTCACCTATTAGAGAGGCACGAGGGGATTGTTTGCAGCAGCCTGACGAGTACTATCTCCACCTGGGGTGGAAGGGGTCTCGTTGCCGTCATCAGCAGCACAGGTATAGGATAGAGGCAAGAAGCCAATGCAGGATGAGGGACCTTCAGGTGAGCGGGACTTTATTCTTATTCAGGATGATGTTACAGACATGGGCTCGCAAAATGCACATCTTAGAGAGATCATCCAGGAGCAGCAGACAGAGATCGAAGCCTTGTCCCTTGACTTGGAGAGGAATAAGTGGACTATGAAATACTTAGAGCATAGGAACAAACAGCTTTAAGATCAACAGGCAATCATGGAATTGCAAAACATCTGCGAGAATCGCCAAGCTGCCCAAAGGAGGAGAATTGAGCTCACTTCATTGGAGCAAGAGATTAATGAGGATCGGGAGTCTTGGCTCGAGAGAATTAATATCCACTTGGAGAGGCTAATGGACAAAGCCAATAGAGATAAAGCATTGTTGAGACGCATGGTTTTCTATTACAGGGCGCGAAATATGAGTTCCAAGGCACTAATCAGGAATCTAAAGGCAAAATTGAGAAAGGCATCAAAAAGACAAAAAAGGCAAAAAGAGCATGATCGGCTTCAAATCTTGGCCGAAGCTTCTCTGGCTGAACATGATACTCAATGATAGGCCTCCAGCCCAAATTTCAAGGAATTTGGAGAAAATTTTGTCATTTTTGAATTTTTTGGTCACAAAACAGGGTTTTCCGTCCAACACGTAGCGCCACTTGGCGCGCGCTTATAATTGGGAGATCTTCTGGAGGAAACTTTACATTTCTGGATTTGTTATGAAAAGTTATGCATGCCTATGGATTACCTAAGGATTTCATCAAGTTCTGGGTTGCTTAAAGGGTCAAAAACATGCAAAAAATGGCCTCTTTGCCACCTTTTGCACACACAAGAACCAGCCTTGGGAGATTGAAGTTTTGGAGGGGCAAATGGACACCAAATCTAGAAATTTCACTTGGGTTGGAAAGTAGACAGGCAGGGCTTTCCAAGAGCTATCTTGGGCTCAATTTGGACTTTGGGAAGTGCCTCAAAATCAGCACCAAAGTTGTGCTACGCATAGAGATTTTGGTCGCTGCGCATAGAGGATTTTTGCTCATTTTTCACTGTACAGCTCAGAAATTTGCCCAGTTTTGACTAGTTTTGCTTTTTGATGTAATTATTCATTTATCTTGATGCAACTTGAGGACTGTGATGTAATTTTGGCACATATTTACTTGTTCTAGAGGATTCATTCACTAAAAAGTGAAAATTTAATGAATGAATCAGTTTCCTATCATATAGAGGCAAGTTGTTGGATTGCCTAGATTTCAGTTCCTTGTTTAGAATTGGTTGAAACAACTCCTAGAATGATGAGCTCGACCCCTAGAGGCAAGGGAATGTGTTGGGCTAGTCTATATCATGTATTTTCTTAGTCATTTTCAAGGTTGGACACTTGGGATTGCTTGGCACATCATTGTACATTCTATCTCTGCATTTTTGGCAAAGGAAAGACCAGGGTTTTGCAACATTCGTTGGGATCCATGTGGCTCTGTGTTTTGATGGTGTTTTTCTCTATGTAATTTTAAGTTCATTGATGTTTATGTGTATCATTTTCCTTCCTCTTTGCTTCTGAAATTAAACAAAAGAGAGATTAAGGTAAAATTCACTGAACTGCTATGCTCTGCTTTTAGTTTGTTTAATTTTCAATGTTTTCATCTGTTTGAGGAGGACTCTTGAGACCCTCTTGCCCTCCTTGGCTCCTCACCGGTCTGATCTATCCATTTATTCATTCTAAAGCATCAAAACAATTTCCTTCCTTGCCCCAATCAGAACTCTGCAAAAAATTGTGCCTCATCCCCGGACCCAAATTTGCCTCTCCCATTTTCCGACTCAAAACCCCCAAAAAACTCAAATTCAAATACTTGTACTTCATACCTAGACTAAGATCAGTTGTAAAATCAGTCATATTCAGCCCTATTGATTATCTTTGCTGAGATTGACTCGGAGAGAGCCATCTCTTGTCCTCGTAGGGCTAGCTACGAGGCTGAGCGTGGTTTGATGTGGACCTAGAAGCTTACCTTTCTAGCCTGAGGTAAATCTAGGCGCTAACACCTTCTACATTAGGTACTTATTGGTTTGGTTAATGACTATTATATGTCTTATTTTTGATAAGCTAAGTGTGTAATTCCTTCCAAGTTTATAATAAACAATCCTTAAATGTGGATATATGTAATTTTTGACGAGTTCATCACCTCAAATTTTGACATCAATTCCTCCCTTTAAATAGGTTATAATTCTTGCATTCTTGCATTCAGTATAACTACTAGCCCAATAGGTGCACCCATAATTGTAATGATTGCACACATCTCATAATACTTACACAAAACTAAGCATGAGAGTTGAGCCAAAATTTGAATGGTCCTCTCATACCAAATTCTGTGAGGTCCAATTGGGACCTCATACCAGAGAGAGTCACAAACTATTGTTGGGAAAATTTTTATTATCAACAGGTATGTGAATTATGGAATAGAGGTCCATAATAAGGTTCAGACCAAAAAATGTGGTCATTTAAGGCCTCAACATGGATCTTAAAGCTTTCCTCTAGAAATTTTCAAGGTGGGAGAAGTAGTAAAAATGACACATAAAGTTGATTCCTCCAAATATTATGCTCTAAAATATGGCTGAAAAATAATATATTGATCCAACCACAATTATTTATACTTTACAGACCTTCCTTTTGGATCGTAGCTAACAAAATATGAAAAAATTGATTTACCTAGAACATCTAAGCAAAAGGCCTACTCAGATTGCTTAGAAGAACATAATATGCCATCCTCAAAATCCTCCACCTCCTGAAGTTAAAAAATAATATTAGGGGAAGGAAAAATTACTTTGAATCCTAACATACCAATAGGATTTTTTCTACTTGTTTTATCAATACATATAATTCTATTAATGAAACAAGATGACTATGTAATAAACAAATGTTAACGCTCAAAATCGTTTTGTGAAAAAGTTCCATCACCTAAGGAGAACATATAGACCAAGGAGATACTAAAGATGAGACTCCCATAATAGGTACAACTTAACTTGCACCCATCATTATCCCATTCTAGTAGTTTGAGTTAATTTGATTGTCCCTCTTTAATGCATCCATTACTACAATACATGAACTCTTTGTTGAGAGATTAAATTGGCAGATCAAGTCTCTTAATATTAATTGTCAACCTGGGTTCGTAAGCACGAGTTGCCTTGCGTTTTCTTTGTTCAGGGCTAGATTAGAGTTTTAACGTTTCCCTATAATAATCAACGGGGTAATAAGTACATTAATACTTTCAAAATTAAAATAAATAAAACACCTAATTGACATAAGTAGACCCAACAATCAAATTTAATCTAGAGACTTCATAAACCTTTACGAACTCTGCCTAGCATTAAAATCTGAACTCACCAAGCTTCTAAACTATTTACTATTGATTTCAAGTGATGAAAATGAACTCCTAATCACACAAGACTCAATCAATCAAATCACTCATATTCTAACTCTTTTAGTTTACACTTAAAAGAAATAAAGACCCACTACTTGTAATAGCAATTCAATCCTCACCCAAACAAGCAATCTGTACCTAATGACTTGTTACCCTACTAACTTTTAACACCAAGGATTTGGAAGTTAAGTACTAAACTGAACAACACTCTATTTCACTTGTTGGGTTGTGTTATATTCTTTCCACGACTAACCCACGTAGTGAACCGGGGGGTTTCCGCCCCACCCTTCGTTGCGCCGATTGCGCAGCGGGGGGGGGTGGTAGCCCCCCCTGTCCGGTGGGTTTGAGGGGGGCGGGTAGCCCCCCCCTACAGGGTCTGGGGCAGCACCCCGAGAAAAAAAAATTTGGACCCTATATTAGGTTGGGCAAACCTACCTATGGTTTTTCGGTCCATGGTTTTGGACGCGATGGTTTTCGGTCCATGGTATTGGATGCTTCAGCATGTATAA